>JAWHQI010000021.1:8872500-9005000 GCA_033032865.1 Dactylorhiza incarnata | reverse complement strand
TCAGAGTAAAATTCATCTGTAAATAATAAGGGGGAAGTAAATTGAAGGGAAAACATGGCAAGGGGGAATAGTCCACCACTTGCCTCAAACCTTCCGATCACCGGCCTCCACGCACACCACGTCAAGGATTGGCCGATAGAAAACCACAAGGAAGAATTTCTGAAACTTTTTGGATGAAAAGAAAGGTTAGGGCTACACCCTTCAACAACAAATGTCCACGAAATCAAGAATATTTACCGCACAAACGAAGATCTCGGCGAGAGCTTTCCGAATCTATGCTTAAACGGAGATTTCGTGCACTAGAACTCTCGCGACAGCCGGCGGAAGCTTCACGAAAGTCGCGACTTCTCTCTCTCGTGCGGCTTCAGTTCGACGGAAACGGGAAGAAAGAAGAAAGAAAACCTAATCCTAAATATTGGCCTTTATAGGAGGGAGAGAGGATTATTTAAGAATTAATTAAATTAGAGATTTTCAATAATTTGCCGATCTCTCGCATTAACTCGGATCGCGACGAAACTCCACGGTTATGCTTAAATTTAATAACTTTAATTTTCTAAAGTCTAGAATTTAAATTCTGGCAAGATTCAAAACGTGACAAATTATAATGCACTGGGAGACTCAGCACAACGTAACGTCCTTATGACAATATTATGTCATTAATAAAATTAAAATAATTATCTGAAATTCAGGGGCGTTACAACCACTCCCCCTAAAAGAAAGTTTCGACCCAAAAATTTAAAAAACAACTTGAATTCAATAAACACAAAGGAATAACTAGAATTGGTTAGGTAGATACACACCGAAGACTAAGAGAACAAATGGGGGTGAGATTCCTTCATAACAGATTCCAACTCCCAAGTCACACTAATGACGTCTTGGTTTCGCCAAAGAACCTTAACCATAAGAATCATCTTTCTCCGCAACACTCGGCTTTGCGTCTCCAGAATACTGATGGGTTCCTCAACATACGAAAGATTGGATTGCAACTGGGTCACGGAGTCAAGGACATGATGATCCCTAAGCACACACTTTCGCAACTGGCTCACGTGAAACATATCATGAACACCAGGGAAAGAAGTAGGCAACTCCAGCCCATAAGCTGACACTCTAATGCGCTCAACAATTTGGAAGGGTTGAAGGGAAAGAAGTAGGCAACTCCATACCCTTAACACCAGGCATTAGAGAAACTTTTAGGAAAACCATGTTCCCAACTGCGAACTCTAGATCAACCCTTCACCGATTAACATATTTCTCATAACACTCCTGAGCTATGCGAAGCTTCTCACGAATGTGAGTAACCGCAACACTCATCTCTTCCAAGGCTTCTGGACCTAACAGCGGACTCTCACCAACTTCAGCCCAAAACAGGGGAGTTCGACAATGCCTCCCATACAAAGCGTCAAAGGGAGCCATCTGCAAACTCTCTTGATAGCTGTTATTGTAAGCAAATTCCATGAGTCCATGGCGCTTATCTCAAGCTCCACCATAGTCCAAAATATAACATATGATCATGTCCTCCAAAATCTGACTGACTCTCTCCGTCTGACCATTCGTCTGCGAATGATAAGCGGTAGAATATCTGAGGTCAGTGCCCAAAGCTCCTTGCAAGCTCTGCCAGAAATTAGACATATATCTGGAATCCTGATCTGACACAATACTTACTGGCACACCATGCAATCTAATGGCCACATCCAAATAAAGCTCTGCTATTTTCTCCATCGAATAGCCAGTCTTGAAAGGTATGAAATGAGCACACTTTGTTAATCTATCCACAATAACCCATACAGAATCTTGCCCTCGGGGAGACCTCGGCAAACAGGTAATGAAGTCCATAGAAATACTCTCCCACTTCCAATTTGGGATATCCAGGGGGTTCAAATTGTAAGACCCCCCTCCGAAATCGGCGGTCCGACCTAGGGATCTTATCACACACCACCCTTTTTACAGGATGCCGAAGCGATCATGAAGGGTGAATGTACTTCCTTCTCCAATCTCTTTCCTTGAACACTCCATTGTCACGCATTGGGGTGATGTTAAGCGAAAGTCACAAAACACCGCCGAGTAGCGAAGCAGTTCTCAAGTGGAAGGCATCATTAGCAAGAGCACATTATAGCACTTAGCGGAAGACGTAGTATTATAGCGGAAGATTAAATATCCCAGAAACCTCAAACTCAAGACCTGTATGATTAATATCAATACGTTAAATCCTATCAATCAAGGCTTCATTGTCATTATATATATACCATGCGGTAGGGCACAACAAAAGGAGATGCGGCTTAATGAATTTATACCTGAAATAGCCTACTCTCTGGCTTCCTCCACGCATGGGTGATGTCTCTCATCCGCACCTCTCACCTGTGCTAATGACCCATTTATTAGAACTACGAATAGAATCCAATCCATATTAGCATCAAGCGTAATATAATATTTATAAGGGAGGAGATATCTGGACTCTTATTGGGTCGTGGCAGTCTTCCCGCGACCGCCTCCTACGTACTTCGTATCATTATGCATACGGTCTCAGACCCACGTTGTTCTGTTAGTTTTGCACGGGTTGTCTTCCCAGACTGTCCTTCATGCGGTTTTCCTTAGAGTATAACTCGTTAGCCATCAGATTTTCTCCCCAAGGCACAATTTCTCGAAGGCACGGTAAATTCCCATAGGAATTGTTCTCGAGACACATTATATTCCGGTTGAAATATTTCTCAGAGGCACCATATATTCCCGTAGAAATAATTTTTGAAGGAAACATATATATTCCCATAGGAATAATTCTCGAAGGCACAATATATTCCTATAGGAATAAATCTCGAAGGCACAATAAATTTCCGTAGGAATAATTCTCGAAGGCACTACCCATTCCAGTTGGAATAATTTTCGAAGGCACAATATATTCCTGTAAGAATAATTCTCGAAGGCACAATATATTCCCACAGGAATAATTCTCGAAGGCACAATGTATTCCCGAAGGAATTATTCTCGAATGCACAATATATTCCTGTAGGAATAATTCTCCAAGGCACAATATATTCCAGTATGAATAATTCTCGAGAGAATAACATATTCCTGTAGAAATAAATCTCGAAGGCACAACATCTTCTCGTAGGAATAAATCTCTAAGTCACCATATATAATTATAGGCAAATCTTAATTAAAGGCCAAAAACTTCGATCTGTCTGCTCTGCTCCGAGAGCAGCGGCCAGTTCGACACTATTTAGGGTTGACCCTGAAGGAATGTCTCATCGTCACGTCAACTCTAAATTATAGGCAATACTGAATTAAAAGCCAAGACATCGATCTGTCCGCTCTGCTCCTAGAGCGGCGGCCAGTTCAACACTATTTAGGGTTGACCCTGAAGGAATGTCTCATCTTCATGTCAAATCTAAATTATAGGCAACAATGAAATAACATACAGCAACTGAAATACATAAATAGAGTGCAATAATAAAAATGCTGGAATAAAACCAAAACATCGATATGTCCGCTCTGCTCCAAGAGCGGCGGCCAGTTCGACACTATTTAGGGTTGACTCTGAAGGAGTGTCCTATCTTCACGTCAACTCTAAATTATAGGCAATACTAAAATAAAAACCAAAACATCGATCTGTCTGCTCTGCTCAAAGAGCGGCGGCCAGTCCGGCACTATTTAGGGTTAACTCTAAATGAATGTCACATCTTCACATCAATTCTAAAGCATATGCAATACTGAAATAAAGTACCGTAACTGAAATACTAAAATAAAGTGCAGTAAAAATAAATGCTGGAATAAAACCAAAACATCGATCTATCCGCTCTGCTCCAAGAGCGGCGGACAGTCCAAAATTGTTTAGGGTTGACTCTGAAGGAATGCCACATCTTTACGTCAATTCTAAATCATAGGCAATACTGAAATAAAGTATAGTAACTGATATACTGAAATAAAGTGTAGTAATCAAAAATGCTGGACTAAAACCAAAACAACGATCTGTCCGCTCTGCTCCAAGAGCGGCGACCAGTCCGAAACTATTTAGGGTTGACTCTGAAAGAATGTCTCATCTTCACGTCAACTCTAAACTATTGGCAATACTGAAATAAAGTATAGTAACTGAAATACTAAAATAAAGTGCAGTAATAAAAAATGCTGGAATTAAATGCTGAAAGGAATTGGACTAGTACTGAACTGGAATAAAAGAAATTGCTCTAAAATGAAAAGGAGATAGTAGTGTTGTTTATTGAGTGTCAACTTATCACCTAGATGGGGGGGGGGGGGGGGGGTGAATAGGTTTTTCAAATTATTTAAACCCCTTTAGGTGTTCTTGATTTCTGGTTAATAGATCTGCAAATTAGAATAGCACAACAAAGAAAGCACGCAAGAACTATAGAGGTTCCTCAAGACAGGGTGTGTGTGTTGAGTAGTCCTCTTTCCCTCTGCGCCTACCTAGCAGTGTGCTACGCTCGACAAACTCCGCCAAATCTTCAGGTCCACAAGCCTTACAACACGGACCCACAAGTCCTACAGCCTAGGCCCGCAAGCCCCTACTGCACCAGAGCCCGCAAGCTTGACACTCAGGCCTTCAAGCCCTACACAACACAGACCCGCAAGTCCTGTGCCTACAGCCTAGGCCCGCAAGACCCTACTGCACCCAAGCCCTCAAGCTCGACAATATCAGACCCGCAAGTCCACTGCCCTGGCCTTCAAGCCTCACAACTCTCCATCCCTCAAGCTAGACAAAATCGGACCCGCACGTCCACTGCCCTGGCCCTCAAGCCTCACAGCTCTCCAACCCTCGAGCTAGACACATAGATCTAAAAACAGATCTTACAACTTTGGCCCGCAAGCCTTACAATGAAAGATTTACAGTAATGTGAAATGATTCTTCTGCCTGATGAAGATCGGCAACTTAGCCTGATGGAGATCGGCTTCTTAGACTTGAAGAAGATGCTTCTCGATTTGTCGTTTTTAGCACTGGATCTTCTTCAGCCTTCTCTTCTTTTGCCTGATGTTGATCGGCTTCTTATAAGTCAATTGAGATGATTGATTCATCTGAGAATGCTTGATTCTTGTTCTCTACATGTTCTTCTTCTTCACCGCAGAATGTACTGTTGTATTGAAGATTAACAGCGGGATACTTTTTCATTCTTGTTTCTCACATCCTTGATTTTCTAGGGCATCATTGTTCCCTTTTATAGGACGGATGAGCCGCTTAATGGTCATATATAATGTCCTTTACTGTCAGACGCCCATTCCTTAAAAGTACGCGCTGATTGGACAATCAAGCGGCGACATTAAATGCAGACTGCGCGTCCACAACATTTGAATTCTATGTCGACGATGTTTCCATCTTCATGCCGATACAGACAATGTCTCAATGATATTTGTAAGTTTATAAAGGTTGTAGTCTAAATCACCTAGAGGGGGGGGGGGTGAATAGGTTTCTTTTTATTTTCCTCTAATTTGCCTAGCTGTTTTCTGGTTTAGTATTAGCAATTAATCAAACACACAGAAAACACACAAGCATTTATAGTGGTTCCCCAAGATAGTGTGTCTATTGGTAGTCCACTTTCCCCCTTCACCCTTCTAACAGTGTGTTAGACAGGGCCAACTCCTCCAAACTCAGCTCCAAGAGCTTACAACACAGATCCCTCAGGATCTCTAAGGTTTTCCCAAACCCTACCTCAGGCTCAGCAGCCCTACCTCAGATCAGCCACTGATCCTACAACTCAGACCACAGCAGGTCCTACAATTTCAGGCCTAAACAGCCCTACCTCAGAGGAATCCTCCTCCTACAACTCAGACCCCTTCCAGGTCCTACCTCAGAGGAATCCTCCTCCTACAGCTCATGCAATAATGCCCTACAACTCAGAGTAAACAGCCATACAAGCTCAGGCCTTCAGCCCTACAAACTCAGGCAGTAAGGCCATACAACTCAGAACCCAAGGGTTCCTACAAAAGATATAAAGAGGTTTACAGAATGAAAGAAGAAAAGATCAAGCTTGTTCTTCTTCTTCTTTTCAGCTGCTGTTGCAGACGTGAACCAGGGAGCCGATGTTCAGCTCCAACTTGTTCTTCTTGATCAACCCTTAAGATGATGGACTGGATCTACTCCTCTATCTTGAAATGAATCATGATGAGCTATCTCTTCCTTGCAGACTTGTGTTAGCACAGTTCTTGGCTGCCGACAATGGAATAGTACGCTTCTGCTTCTTTGTGTGCTCGAGAGAAAGATTGATAGCTGAAGTGTTGCTTTCTCAACCCTAATTTATTCCTTTTATACATCACCGATCTTCAACGGCTCTCAGCCATCCTTCTGACAGATATGAGAGTCACTAGTGGACCCCACAATGTCTTTCTACAGCTTGCGCCAAAAGCAAAACACGCCAGATTACTTTTGAATCTATCTCAGCGGTTGTGCTGAGATGGCTTCCTCTTCTCAGCGGATTCTATCGATCAGCAGAGAAGATCCTGCGTTCGACGAACTGCAATCTGTGTTTGATGAACTCGTCAAACTGCGTTCGACGAACTCGCCAAACTCTGTATTCGACGAACAACCTTCTTCGTTTGACGAACTCCATTCTGCGTTCGACGAACACGCCAAGTCTCAGCGATTACTTCTGTCCTGTCTCTGCGTTCGACGAACTGAGTTCTGCGTTCGACGAACATGTCAAGTCTCAATGGATATTTGCTACTTCTTTCCCATCTCAGCGGATCCGCTGAGATAGTGAGCTCGTCTCAGCGGATTTGACCCTTCGTCTCAGCGGTTCTGCTGAGACAATTCTTCATCTCTTTGGAGTTGATTTCTCATGATCTAAGGGCATGATTGGCCCTTTCTCTTGAGTTACCTGAGCCTGTATATCTTACACAAATATGGATTTATCAAATACAACTTTGTACTTAGCATTGAGTGTGACCCCTCTTCAAATCAAGGGAATTTGAGAGCAAATTCCCAACAATCTCCCCCTATTTGAAGAGGGCAAAACACCTGCCAATGCTAAGTAGCAACTTAATCAAAAATATGTCATATCACTGAAATTTGTTAAGTAAGAAAAATTATGTCATTTCATGACACATGCAGATAGAGTAGATTTCAGTTGACATTAACAGTTTCTTATCTATACCAATTATCATTAGATACATATGTCAACTACTCATAAAGACACACTACATTTATGTCTATTACATGATGGTTCAACATTTCTTCATTACTATATGTACTTAGCACAGGATACTGAAAGTAAAAGCACAGTTATTCAAGTGCAGCATACATATATAAACAACAAATGCCATAATATAATTTTCAGGAGTTAAAGTGTCATTTCATTCAAATGTTCAAAACAAACATATATTTTTAGTTCAAGACATATTGTTACATCCAACAACTTAAGGAGCTCCTAAAAATAGAGTTTTTTTGGATGGTCCCTGGGAAGAGCTTTCTCCTTCTTCAGATTTTCTCTTCCTAGCTTCAGTAGCAACCTTCATATTTTCCTTCTCTTTGAAGTATAGGAATGGCTTGGGAAGATATCTTGGTGGAATCCTTATAGGAGTTTCCCTTCTCACCAGATTTTCTTTGAGAATTCTTTCCTTAGATACTCCCTCTCTAGATGCTTGATCCATTCAGCAGATGAGTAGACATGGTCAATATCCTTGAGTGGATTGCCATGGCTGACCCAGTTGTTGACTATAATTATATCCAATTCTAGATTATCATCCTCATAGAGTGGATCATCTATTCTTTCCATCATCTTCTGGGCCATATATTCTTCAGCAGTCTAAATGCCCTCTCTCCTTATCCTCTTTGATTCCCTCTCATCTTGAATCTCTTCTGATTGACTTTGAAAATCAAAATCTTCATGTCTGTTTGGGTTCAGAACAGGAAGATTTAAGGCAATTTTGGTTCCTCTTAACCACAGTTAGAAGTTTATCTTGAATTGCATTTGAGGCATTGTTGACCTCATTCACCACTTTCTTGTAGGCTACTTCCTGGTTAGTGAGTAGCAGTTGGTGGGCATTTTTCAGGTTGGTGTATAACCTTATGTGAGCCTTTTTCAGTTTTGCACTTTTTCCTCCCCCCTTTTGCCTTCTTCAAATATGTTTTTCTCAATTTCAGAGTGTTGATCAATTATGGATTGGGAGAGAGTTTGGAAAGTACTGTCCACATCCTCCAGAATGTTTCCCTTTGCCTTGTCAATGTGGGACATGACATGGCTGCTGGTTGTGTTAGCCACTTGTACCATTCTGGCAACTGCTTTCTCCCAGACATTTTCATTCTTGTAAAGTTGATGTTTTACATATGTAATGTCTTTTGTGGAGTCCCCTTGTTTGTCTGCAATTTGCTTCAGTACAGTGTGTTGGGCAACAACAGTGCCTTTAGCAATCTCAAACCATCTGGTCATTTGTTGGAGGATATGAGCAGACGCTGTTGTGGCATCATGAATCTGGGTATTCAGCACAGTCCTTACTGCAGCCACCCTTGATTCCATTCTCTGCTCACTGGCTTGGATCTCATGTGTCAATGTTGCTCTTGTAGCATTTAACTCATCCCTTATTTGAGCAGTGGCACCATGAACCTTTTATGCAACATGCTCTTTCACAGACAAAATCTGACCCTCAATGATGGATTGTATTGAGTTTAGCAGGTCAGATGTGTCCAGCACAGCAGCTGGCCTTTCCTGGGCCACCTCTTTCTCCACTACCTCTTCAACCCCATTGTTGGCCTTCTCCACTGCAGGTTCTTATCTTGGCAGCTCTTCAGAAGAGGGTAGAATTTCCATGTTGTCAGTCACCCTGATGACCTCTTCTTCACTCTGAGCTTTGTATCTTCCAACATCAGGGCTGTGCTCCCCCTCACTAGCACACCCACCTTCTTCTCCATAGAGAGAGCAATGCTCCCCTCACTTAGGGCATCCATATATGGAGAAATCTGTCTATGAGAACCAGAAAAGGGAGTGATGAGTTAGTTAGACACCTAGTCTTATCTATAGTTTGACGGGTTTTGACTAACTGTGATCCTAGTTTACCATGGAGAGGTGAATTCATTAATTCATCTTCAGCTTGAGGAATAGTTGGATCAGTATTAATCTGATTTGGCTAAGAAGGAGATTCTACCCTTCCTTGGTGTTCATCATCCACACATGTCCTGGGGACATCTTCACCTTCCACACCTTCCATGTGAACATGTGGTTCATCATCCTTTCTGGAGGTCTCAGTGAAAGTGGAGGTTAGATCTTAAATTAACTTTAGAGGGGGGGGGGGGGGGGGGTGAATAGAGTTTAAAACTTTTTCCCTTAGTTTTATTGCGGAATTAAAATAGTGATATATATATATGTGTGTATAGAGTGATTTTAGAAAACTAAATAGAATAAATCAGCACAGCACAAACACAGAAAAGTAAATCAATCATAGAAGACACAAGGAGCTATAGTAGTTCCCCAATAAATCTGGGTACGTCTACTCTTCTACCACTCTTGGTAAGAATCCACTAGGATTTTTGATCAGGTGCTCTCACACCAAGGTGATTTTGTTCAGGTGTCCACACACCACAGAGCTTTTGATCAGGTGCTCAAAACCAACTTAATTTTTTGATCAGGTGTCTTGCCACCAAGGAGGTCAACTTTTGAAGGGAGTTTTAACCCTGTACAAGATGGGATAGAGAGGGGTTTAGATGTTCTTCTCTGTCAAGATGCTGAGAGAAGACTCTAGTGGATGTGTGTTGAAAAGCTTCCTCTGTCTGATATGAAGTTATTTGACAGTAGATTGGCTGGATCTTTTCTTGAAAGAAATAATCTTCCTATAGCAGATGAATCTGAGAGACAAGAATGCTTCTCAAATTGTTGTTGCTCTTTTGAAGATCTGAAAACTTGCAGCAAATGACTGAGAGAAGAATGTTGAAGATGTTCTTAGTGTGTAAGAGCTGCTGGAGGAGGAAGATGAAGATCTGTCTACTTGTGTTTCTTCTTGTTCTTCCTGTCTCCTTTCCTTTCTTTCTTTTTCTCTGTTCTTTTCTGTACAGCAAAACTGTAAAAATATTCTGTATATTTGTTGTCGTGTAAAACTAAATGTAATGATCTGCTGTATATTAATCTACTATATCTTCTTCCTTTTCTTTTCCTCTTCTTTTGAAATCTCTGACAGACAATAAATGCAAATCCCTTATATTAAGGAATATAATATATCTGAAAAGCTATTTTGAAAACATAAATCTGTTGCGCCATAAATCTCTTTCCTTTTCCACGAAATGTCTTTTTCCGAGGAATGTCAACGGCTATAATCTTGGAATAAATAAAGGAAATATATTTTTTCTTACTTGATCTGATAGAAAGAGCCGTTGCTGTTAGTCGATCTGAGTGCAGAGAATGAAATAAGTATAATCCTGCTGAATTCTCTGAACTGAAATATCAATTCTTCGATCTGTGTAAATTCGTCGAACGCAGATTCGTCGACCTAAAGATTTTTGTTGAACACAAAATTTACTTCGTCGACCTCAAATAAGTCTTGCTGGAATAATTATTTTTGTTGATATGTGAGAGCTTTCGTCGATCTGAAGGTGTTCGTCGAACGCAGACTTCAGTTCGTCGAACAGAAATATTCGTCGACCGCTGAGTCTGAATAAAATCATCGACCGCTGAGCTGGAGCAAAAGCGTCGAGCGCTGAGCTTGAGCAAAAGCGTCGAGCGCTGAGCTTGGGCAAAAGCGTCGAGCGCTGAGCTTGAGAAAACGCGTCGAGCGCTGAGCTTGAACAAAAGCGTCGAGCGCTGAGCTGGGATCTATTCGTCGACCGCTGAACCAATCTGTTCGTCGACCGTTGATTATAATTTAGTCAAGCACTGCACTTAGACAAGCTCTTCGACCACTGAGATGGGTTCGTCTACCGCTGAGATTGGAGCTGTTAGTCGAGTGCAGAATGAACATCTTTCGTCGACCGCAGAGCGCCGTTCGTCAAATGCAGATAGCCGTTCGTCGAACGCAGATAGCCTTTCGTCGAACGCAGAGAACATGTCGATCGTCGAACACAGAGAGCTTGCCGTTCGTCGAACGCAGATAGCCGTTCGTCGAACGCAGTATGGAGTTCGTCGAACGCAGAATCTGAATGAATTCTCTTGTTCTAACAGCCTAAACTCTTGACCCATAAACTATATATTGGGGTCAACTTTGTCCTTAGTCAACATATAGTTATCCTAGCCCAAATCAGAAATAATGTTGTTCCAACAATCTCCCTCTATTTGGGTTAGGACACTATTTGACAAAAAATGAAAATAAACAAACAACAATAGAATCAACAGAGCATATATATATCTGATCTATTTTAAATAATTTATCAGATATAAAATAAATATTACTCTGAGTTCTGAAACTACATTTCAATGAAAATAAAATTGATAGAAATACAATCAGAACCTTGATTTTCTCTGAATTCATTCTTTCTGAATTCTGAAATTGTCTGAACTGTATTGTTCTTAATTCTGATCTGTAACTGAACTGTATCTGCTATGTAAATCAGCTTTCTGAATTCTGATCTGAACTGAATTTTTCTGAATTCTGATTTGCTGAGCTTGTAGCAATAACTGATACTGAATTTGCTATATCAAAATTCTTCTTCTGAGCTGTATCTGCATCTGAACTTGATCAAGAACTTTATCTGAATTTTTCTGAAACAGAAACTGCAAACAACAAACTACTGTGAGCTTTATCAAGCTTCTTCATACAGCAACTCCCCCTGAGAGTGTCTCCCCTTGAGACTGGAGGTTCTCCAGCTTTCTCCTTTTGCCTAGTTCATAGAACAACTCCCCCTGAGTAACTGCATCAAATGGAGCATGTTCATAAAAACTTCTCCCCCTGCCTAGTTTCCTGAAGGCCTGAAGCTAGACCCCTTAAAGAAGGGACATTTGATGGAGGTAGGGAAGGATGCAAGATTGTCATTGCTATTGTTCCTGCACAATAAAATAGAGATCAAGTGCAAAGGGAACTAGAAAGAGAAACAATTATGTAGGCATTCAGCTAATAAAAAATTTGATTAATGATGACAGGATGAAATAAAAAGCTTCAGAAAAATTGGGTTCGATGAAAAATGAGTTTTCGTCGATCTCGGTTCGACGAACTTGATGACTTCGTCGATCTCCGTTCGACGAAAAACTTGATTTCGTCGAGCTCAGTTCAATGAAGAGATGGGTAAGTAGAAAACTTAATTTTTTTTAACAGATTGAATCTTCATCTATCATTCCTAGCTGATTTATAAAGAATATATGTTTCTTTTCATCCAAGGGCTTGGTGGAAATGTCAGCTCTTTGCAAATCAGTAGAGATGAATTGTAGACAGATTTTGTTTTTATCCACATTATCCCTAAGGAAGTGGTGCCTAATCTCTATGTGTTTAGTCCTACTATGGAGAACTGGATTTTGTGCTATAGATATTGCATTAGTATTGTCACAAAATATAATTGAATTATTGATAAGTAGTATTTTTATAACTTTTTAATAGAAAATTTTGTAAATATTTAATATGAATTTTCCTTTTTATGTCAATTTTAGGTTATAAGTAGTTCGTTTTGTAATTTTGATTCTAACTTAGCTTAATTTCAATATTTGCAGAATTTTGGGACAAATCGGGAAAAATGGCATGTCACGCCCTCGGTCACGCCCGTGACCAAGGGCGTGTAACCTGAAGATCAGCCCAGAATTGATGCCACGCTGCTTGAACCAGTCTCCACCAAGTCACGCCCCAGGTCACGCCCGTGACCCAAAGTCACGCCCGTGACCGGGGGAGTGTAATCTTAGAATCTTCCACGTAGAGCCGCCGTCGAGACGTGGAGCTGCGGTCGATAAGTCAACTTGAGTCACGCCCGTGACCCACATGTCACGGCCATGACTTGCCCGCGTGATCTCTGCTTAGCCGCCGCGCCGAATTCCAGCCCACGCCGCATTTAATGCAGCCGTCCAAAGTCACGGCAGTGACCCGACATGTCACGCCCGTGACATGTCACTTTTCGCCGCGCCGTCCAGAAAGCCCACGCCGCTGTCGGATCCGATGTGAATAGTGCAGTCACGCCCTCGGTCACGCCCGTGACCGAGGGCGTGTAATCTGAAATTTTTTTCTATAAATTCAGAGGTTCTCCTTGAGTCTAGGGTTCAGAATTTTGGAGTGGGGGAGGTGCTGCTAGAGCTGATAGTGAGTCTTTCATGTTCATGTTCATGTTCTTCCTTAAGCTTTCATGTTCTCTTTTTCATGTAATGTACTAGTTTTTATTTCTTGCTTGCACTAGTTAATTAAAGCTTGTAACTTTACTTTCCTAGCTTTGTAATCTCTCTTTAAGCTTGTAATCGTTTTTGATTTTCAATAAAAAAAATTTAGTTTCCTCTTTCATGTTCTCTTTCTCCTTAAGTAATTTCTTCTTTTTTATGCAATGTCAATTTCTCTTTCCTTTCATGCAATGTTTAATCTGCTCATTTAGCTTGCAATTAGTTTCTCTTTTTAGCTAAGTAATCAAAACCTCAAAATTTCGTCGATAAAATAATAGTGATTTTCCTCGAAGTAGAAGTAATCAACGCGCCCCGTGGAATACGACCTTGATATTCCTAAATATCCTATACTATAGACGATAAGGTACACTTGCCTTTATCGGATATAGTTTTGGAGAAAATCTCAAACCTTCACTAAATTTCAAAACCGCAAAATCTATATCAAGTTTTTGGCGCCATTGCCGGGGACGTTGCGTAGATATTTTGAAAAGAGGATAGCTATTAATTTTATCATGTTTCTTTTTATTTTATTTTCCTTTTTCTAAATTTCAAAAAGAAAAAAAAAATTATTTCAGTTTTTCCTCTTCCCTTCATCTCTTTTTAGTGTATGACCCGAGGTAGCACTTCGATTGTTCCTTTTGATCCGGAGATCGAGCGAACCCACTTGAGGCACCGCCGTTTTCATGATCAGGGAAATCAAGTAGAATCCGAAGAGTCGATCGGGGACACTAACGCAGCAAATATGGATCATAATCTTAATCCTCCTAATCTTAACGAGCCAAATCCTAATGAGGATGCACAACGTACCATGTCCTATTATGCGCGGCCGAATTTGGAAGGCACACAATCGAGTATTGTTCGCCCCACGGTGGCGAACAATAATTTTGAGATCAAGTCCAGCATCATACAAATGGTGCAACAATCGGTGACCTTTGATGGTCAACCGGACGAGGATCCAAATTCACATATCTCTTACTTTCTTGAAATTTGCGACACTTTTAAGATCAATAGCGTCACCGATGACGCCATTCAACTACGTCTTTTTCCTTTTTCTTTGCGGTCTAAGGCCAAGCAGTGGTTGGGCTCCCTACCTAGGGGATCCATCACTACATGGGCCGAAATGGCGGAAAAATTTCTTAATAAATATTTCCCACCTTCAAAGACCGCTAAATTGCGCACGGATATTGCGTCATTCATGCAAATCGACTCGGAGACTATCTATGACACGTGGGAGCGCTTCAAGGAGCTTTTGCGTCGATGCCCTCACCACGCACTTGCCACTTGGCAACAAGTGCAAATATTTTATAATGGCTTAAATCTCCAAACGAGGCAAATGATTGATGCGGCCGCCGGGGGGACATTAAATAACAAAACCCCGATCGCCGCTCAAGAGCTTTTCGAAGAGATGGCCACAAATGCGTATCAATGGAACATGCCCCGAGCGCGGCCTAATAAGCCGGCCGGAATTTTTGAAATAGACGCAAACGCAAATTTGGCTTTACAAGTTGAGCGCTTAACAAAGCAAGTGGCGGAGATGTCTGCTTCCTTCGCCACTCCTCCTTGGGCTAATAACGTTTTAATTGAAGAACATGTTAACTACATGGGAAATCCGCCCCGGCCTTCCTATAACCCCAACACCGCTCCGTATAACAACACATACAATGCGGGTTATAGGAATCATCCGAATTTCTCATGGAGCAACCAAGGAAATGCTCAGCGTCCTATGAATTTAAATCAACCTCCCCCTAATCAACTTCTTAACTTAACTCCGCCTCCAAATTTGATTTCTCAAAATTATAATCCACCCGGTTTTCCACCGCAACAGCAAAAACTCTCTTCGATTGAAGAGGTTTTTGCAAAATATGTTGCTACAAATGAAACGAACATCCGGAACCTTAACGAATCGATCAAAAATTTAGAGAATCAAGTGGGCCAACTCGCAAAGATGATTTCTGAGCGTCAACAAGGAGCACTACCGGGGAACACCGAGCAAAATCCAAAGGAGTGCGCGCACGCGATTACACTCCGAAGCAGGAAGGAGGTGGTTCAAAAACAGGACGAACCCAAGGTAATTTCCTCTCCTCCTCCTCCTACTTTTAATTCATCTTCGAATTTGCCCGCTACGATAGCTCCGCACACTTCTATTTTAAATCCGCGCGCTCCTACTTCTAATATTCCGTATCCATTGAAATTTAAAAATGAAAGCGCCGAAAAAAATTATAAAAAGTTTTTAGATGTTTTAAAACAAATCCATATTAATGTACCTTTCTGCGAGGCTATCTCACAAATGCCTAAATATGCGAAATATCTTAAGGAGTTGCTCTCCAATAAGAAAAAGTTAGAAGATATTTCGCATATTTCTTTAAACGCAGAATGCTCCGCGGTTGTAATTCGTTAGTAAAACACGCCTTAGCGGATCTTGGAGCAAGCATCAACCTTATGCCGTTTTCTCGGTTCAAAAAGCTAGGTCTAGGAAATCCAAGGCCCACTCGAATGTGTATCCAATTAGCGGATCGTTCTTTAAAATAACCGATAGGAATAGTGGAGGACGTGCTCGTCAAGGTTGACAAATTCATCTTCCCAGTGGATTTTGTCATTCTTGACATCGAAGAGGATGCCGAAGTACCCCTCATACTCGGCCGCCTCTTCCTTGCCACCTCCCGCGCTATTATCGACGTAAGTAACGGAAAGCTCCTCCTACGGGTTGGAGACGATGAAGTTACTTTCGGCATAAATTCCTCGATGCGGAACATGCTAGAAAATGACGATTCATGTTTTTACTTAGAAGAGTGTTGTGAGTTTGATTCATCCCTCGAGTTAGTTTCATCGGCGAGTAGTGATTCCGAGCCCGTAGAGCTCTTTTGTGATGAAGAAGAAGTTTCTCACCCCACACCACCCGAACCATTATTTTTAGAAAAATTAAAAATCAAGACTTCTTATGAAGAACCACCCGTATTGGAGTTGAAACAACTCCCCCCTCACCTTAAATACTTGTTTTTGGAAAAAGAGTCTAAGCTTCCCGTCATCATTTCATCCGATCTTAGCAACTCAGAAATTTCTGAGTTGACTATAGTCTTAAGAAAGCACCGCCACGCAATTGCGTGGCAATTATCGGACATTAAGGGTATAAACCCATCTTTCTGCACTCATAAAATATTTCTCGAAGATAATTCCCGAAATTCAGTCCAACCTCAACGACGACTAAACCCTAACATGAAAGAAGTCGTTAAGACTGAAGTTATAAAACTTCTGGACGCGGGAATCATCTACCCGATATCGGACAGTACTTGGGTTAGCCCAGTACAAGTTGTACCAAAGAAAGGTGGTGTCACAGTAGTTGCGAACGAAAATAACGAATTGATCCCAACCCGTACTGTTACGGGTTGGCGGATGTGCATCGACTATCGGAAATTAAATGATGACACCCGTAAGGATCACTTCCCTCTACCATTTATCGACCAAATTTTAGAACGCCTTTCGGGTCACTCCTACTACTGTTTTCTCGATGGTTTGTCGGGATACTTCCAAATTCCGATTTCGCCCGACGACCAAGAGAAAACCACTTTCACTTGTCCCTTTGGCACCTTTGCTTATTGAAGGATGCCATTCGGTCTTTGTAACATGCCAGCTACATTCCAAAGATGTATGCTGGCAATTTTTGACGAGTTAGTGGAGGAGGTGATGGAAGTATTTATGGACGATTTTTACGTGTACGGGAGTTCATTTGAAAACTGTTTAAAAAATCTCGAGCGCGTGTTGCAGTGATGTGAGGAAACGAATTAAGTGCTTAATTGGGAAAAATGTTATTTTATGGTCAAGGAAGGACTAGTCCTTGGCCATAAAATTTCGGGCAAGGGGATCGAGGTCGATAGGGCCAAGATTGAAGTAATTGAAAAACTCCCCCCTCCCACAAACGTAAAAGCTATTAGGAGTTTCCTAGGCCACGCGGGGTTCTATCGGCGCTTTATACAAAATTTTTCAAAAATTACAAAGCCGTTAACCCATCTTGTCGAGAAAGATTCATCTTTTCTTTTTAGCGATGAATGTCATTTAGCTTTTCAACTTATCAAAGAAAAACTTATAAACTCCCCGATTCTAGTCGCGTCGGATTGGTCGCTCCCTTTTGAAATCATGTGCGACGCGAGTGACATTGCGGTTGGTGCCGTTTTAGGCCAACGGGTGAGTAAATATTTTCACCCAATCTATTATGCGAGCAAAACACTCACGTCGGCACAAGCAAATTACACCACGACCGAGAAGGAACTTCTAGCAATCGTTTTCACCTTCGATAAGTTTAGGTCGTATATCACCCTCTCGAAAGTTATCGTCTTCACGGATCACTCCGCACTTAGGTATCTTTTAAGCAAATCGGACGCCAAGCCTCATCTTTTGCGATGGATCCTCCTCTTGCAGGAGTTTGAATTAGAGATCCGGGAGAAAAGAGGAGCCGAAAACTTGGCGGCCGATCACCTTTCTCGTTTAGAAAATCCCTCCTCGGAAGCATTAATAGAGGCCGACATCAACGATAAATTTCCCGAAGAGCGCCTCCTAGCTCTCGAAAATTTTAATTCATCTTCTACCCCATGGTTTGCGGATTTGGCTAACTATTTAGTAGCCCGGGTCCTGCCAAAAGAATTCTCGAGTCAGCAAAAGAAGAAATTCTTTTCTGATTTAAAGAATTACTTTTGGGAGGACCCCTTTTTATTCCGAGTATGCGCAGACCAGATTGTGAGAAGATGTGTTTCAAGTGAGGAAGGCCTTAAAATTTTACGTTATTGTCATGAGGGACCCACCGATGGTCATTATCATTCGAACCGAACCGCGAGGAAGGCGCTGGAGGCGGGCTTTTATTGGCTCACGCTCTTCAAAGATGCTCACACCCTTGTGAGTACCTGCGACAGCTGCTAGCGGTCGGGGAACATCTCTCGCCGGGATGAGATGCCCCAAAACATTTTCTTAGAATGCGAAATTTTCGATCTTTGGGGTATCGATTTTGTTGGTCCTCTCCCTATCTTTTTCAAATAAATATATTCTAGTGGCGGTCGACTACGTATCGAGGTGGGCGGAAGCGCAAGCTCTCCCCACCAATGATGTGCGAGTCGTCTTTAATTTCTTAAAAAAATTATTTTCTCGATTTGGCACGCCGCGCGCTATTGTGAGTGATCGGGGCACCCATTTTTGCAATACTCAATTCACAAAAATCTTAGCAAAATATGGTGTCACACACAAATTATCCACTGCATATCACCCACAAATGAGCGGCCAAGTCGAAGTTGTTAATCGAGAATTAAAACGGATTTTAGAAAAAACAGTTTTGATTAATCGGAAGGATTGGGCAATAAAGCTCGATGACGCGCTATGGGCCTATCGAACGGCGTACAAGACCGCTATCGGTTGTACACCGTATCAAATGGTGTATGGCAAGGCTTGCCACCTTCCGGTCGAATTAGAACACCGCGCATTTTGGGCGCTTAAATTTTTAAACCTCGATTCCACTCTAGCGGGAGAACAAAGAAAATTCCAAATGAACGAATTAGATGAGTGGCGAGCGAATGCGTATGAGAGCAATAAATTACATAAGGAGCGAACAAAGTTTTATCACGATAAGCATATAAAATTTCCAAAAACTTTTTCGTCGGGCGATCTCGTCCTCCTTTATAATTCCCGCCTTCGCCTTTTTCCGGGAAAACTAAAATCCCAATGGTCCGGACCCTTTATTGTTAAAGAGGTTTGGTCCTATGGGACAATTTTAATTTCCCACCCGGAAAAAGGTACCTTCAAAGTTAAAGGGCACCGACTTAAATTATATCTTCCGGGAGAATTAACTAATGAAAAGAGTGATTCGATTGTATTTCAACCAATAATATGATCGGCAAGTGGGTCAAGCTACGCGACCTTAAACAAAACGCTTTTGGGAGGCACCCCAAAGTTATCTTTTTATGGTTTTCTCTTGTTTTTTAACATATTTTGTAGGTAATCGTCGCTTCCCCGTGCAAACTTCAAAAAAAAGGGAAGCCCTTTTTCCTTCTCTTCTTTCGTTTTTGCATTTCTTTTTACCTTTTCTTACTCCATACTTATTTTTAAACATTGGGGACAATGTTTAACTTTAAGTATGGGGGTGTAAATAGCCCTTTGAAAATATTTGTAAATAGTTTTAAAAAGAAAATTTTCAAAAAAAATTGAAAAGAAAAAAAAAACAAAAACAAATTTTAATTTTGTTTCTATGTTTTCCTTTATTTAAGCACTTGTAAAATCCAAAAACTCAAAAAAATTTAGAAAATCGAAAATTTAAATCTTGGAAAGAGACGTTTGGGATTTCATCCCATCACACCTCCTAGTACCTTACGAACCCTTCACCGGGTAGCCCTTGGGAAGTCCAAGACTTAACAAAAATTGTTAAGTTTTAAAGCTAGTTTCCTTTCTTTGTAAATAGTTTTTAATGAGAAAAATTCAAAAAAAAAGATAATATCAAAAATTCAAAAAAAGATAATATCAAAAATTCCAAAAATTCTTATATCCATCCTTCTTGTTGTTTTTGTGATTTCTTAGAAATCTAGTTGAGAATGTTTATAAGCATGTTTAAGTTTTTAATTGGCTAAAATTTTGCTTATCATAGTTTGTTAATTTTAAATTTGAGGTAATCTTGATTTAAGAATCATCTTATGATTTTAAATTGATTAGAGAATTTTGTTAGCACGACTTCTCTTTTTATTTTTAAATGGCTTCATTTTGTAGTGAATTTCCTAAACCTCTTTAGATTTCAATTATATTTTCTTCTAACTTTTTAGATCTTAGGAAATTTAATGTTACTAGAATTTGCTCTCAATATAATTTAAAGATAGCTAGATTTATTTCCCTTCCTTACCCCCTTTGTGGCATAAAAAAATGAACTTTAAAAGATCATATGTCATGGGAATAAGAGGATAAAATTCATTATTCCCTAAAACATATGCACCCAAAATATTTGAAAAGATTATATGGCATGGAGTAAGAGGATAAAATTCATTACTCCTAAACCATATACATTTTGGGTTTTTATTAGAAGAGAAAAAAAAGAAAGAAAAAAAAAAGTAAATTTCATGATAAATTCAATTTCCTCCATTCAAAAATTTCTCTTCTTATGCCAAATTTTATGAAATCCCCCTTAGCCAATTATCATTGTTCTAGTTTTAGTTGAAAATTATGGAGAGAGCAATATTTAGTAATTTACTTTTCCTTAAGTTTCTTTTAAGGTAGAGTTCTTATAATTTTAATCTAATTTAGTTTTATAATTTCTACAATATTGTAAACTAATTAATTTTCTCGAGAAGTCTTTGCCTAAACATTTTTCCCTCTTTTCAAATCATCATCATAAATTAGGACTTAACTCCCCCTTGAATTTACTCTTAACTTAACTTTTGGTTTAAATGAAATTTTAGTTTAAAATTAAAAAAAAAATTTAAGGATGTCTTATAAACTATGTCTCACACTTTTACTCTGGAATAGCAAAACCTCAAGTATGGGGGTATTTGATAAGTAGTAATTTTATAACTTTTTAATAGAAAATTTTGTAAATATTTAATATGAATTTTCCTTTTTATGTCAATTTTAGGTTATAAGTAGTTCTTTTTGTAATTTTGATTCTAACTTAGCTTAATTTCAATATTTGCAGAATTTTGGGACAAATCGGGAAAAATGGCATGTCATGCCCTCGGTCACGCCCGTGACCAAGGGCGTGTAACCTGAAGATCAGCCCAGAATCGATGCCACGCTGCTTGAACCAGTCTCCACCAAGTCACGCCCCAGGTCACGCCCGTGACCCAAAGTCACGCCCGTGACCGGGGGCGTGTAATCTTAGAATCTTCCACGTAGAGCTGTCGTCGAGATGTGGAGCTGCGGTCGATAAGTCAACATGAGTCACGCCCATGACCCACATGTCACGGCCGTGACTTTCCCGCGTGATCTCTGCTTAGCCACCGCGCCGAATTCCAGCCCACGCCGCATTTAATGCAGCCGTCCAAAGTCACGGCCGTGACCCGACATGTCACTTTTCGCCGCGCCGTCCAGAAAGCCCATGCCGCTGTCGGATCCGATGTGAATAGTGCAGTCACGCCCTTGGTCACGCCCTTGACCGAGGGCGTGTAATCTGAAATTTTTTTCTATAAATTCAGAGGTTCTCCTTGAGTCTAGGGTTCAGAATTTTGGAGTGGGGGAGGTGCTGCTAGAGCTGATAGTGAGTCTTTCATGTTCATGTTCATGTTCTTCCTTAAGCTTTCATGTTCTCTTTTTCATGTAATGTACTAGTTTTTATTTCTTGCTTGCACTAGTTAATTAAAGCTTGTAACTTTACTTTCCTAGCTTTGTAATCTCTCTTTAAGCTTGTAATCGTTTTTGATTTTCAATAAAAAAAATTTAGTTTCCTCTTTCATGTTCTCTTTCTCCGTAAGTAATTTCTTCCTTTTTATGCAATGTCAATTTCTCTTTCCTTTCATGCAATGTTTAATCTGCTCATTTAGCTTGCAATTAGTTTCTCTTTTTAGCTAAGTAATCAAAACCTCAAATTTTCGTCGATAAAATAATAGTGATTTTCCTCGAAGTAGAAGTAATCAATGCGCCCCGTGGAATACGACCTTGATATTCCTAAATATCCTATACTATAGACGATAAGGTACACTTGCCTTTATCGGATATAGTTTTGTAGAAAATCTCAAACCTATTTCAAAATCGCAAAATCTATATCAATTATTCAAGTTGACACCATAGTCTAGGAGCTGATTTTGTATCCACAATATCTGTGAGCAGCAACTGCCTGCAGCTATATATTCAGCTTCAGTTGTTGATGTAGACACAAATGTTTGTTTCTTACAAAACCAAGACACAAGCCTATCACTAAGAAACTGGCAAGTTCCTGATGTGCTTTTCCTGTCTACTCTGCATCCAGCATAATCTGAATATGAGAATCCAGTTAATTCAAATTCAGATGTTGTTGGATACCAAAGTCCTAGATTAGGGAAACCCTTTATATATCTCAAAATTCTTTTTAGTAAAATTAGGTGAGATTCTTTGGGGTTAACTTGGAATCTAGCACAAATACAAGTAACAAATATTATATCTGGCCTACTTGCTGTTAAATAAAGTAATGAGCCAACAATTGCTCTATATACTTTCTGATCAACAAGTTTCCCTGATTGATCAGTATCAACAACAGCATTTGAGGGCATGGGTGTTTTCATGGTGGAAGAATCAGAGATACCAAATCTTTACACTAATTCCTTAGCATACTTAGATTGGGATATGAAGATTCCATTTGGAGTTTGCTTCACTTGAAGACCAAGGAAGTATGATAATTCACCCATACTACTCATTTCAAATTTAGATTGCATTAGATTAGAAAATCTTTTGCATAAGTTTGAATCAGTAGAGCCAAAGATAATATCATCTAAATATATTTGAACTAGTAATGTTTGATTTTGATGTATCCTGAAAAATAAAGTTTTATCTACTATGCCTCTACAGAATTTATTCTCTAAAAGAAAACTAGCTAAGGTCTCATACCATGCTCTGGAGCTTTTTTAAGACCATAGAGAGCTTTCTTAAGCTTAAATACAAAAGAAGAGTGAGTTGGAGAGATGAAACCTGGTGCTTGTTCCACATAGACTTCTTCTTTGATTTCTCCATTCAAAAATGCACTTTTTACATCCATTTGATAAACCTTGAATTTCTTGTATGCAGCAAATGCAAGAAATATTCGGATTGCTTCTAACCTTGCAACTGGTGCAAAAGTTTGATCATAGTCTATTCCTTCTTCCTGTGAGTATCCTTGAGCTACTAGTCTAGCTTTGTTTCTCACAAGGTTGCCATCTGCATCTAGTTTATTCATGTAGACCCACTTAGTTCTAGTGACTGGATGATTTTTTGGTCTAGGAACCAATTCCAAAACTTTGTTTGTCTCAAACTGATTGAGCTCCTCTTGCATAGCAATGGTCCAGTTGGGATCTTGTTCTGCATCTTGTAGGGATTGAGGTTCAGTCTGAGAGAGAAAACACGGGATTTCACGAATCAGCATTCGTCGAGTTTACACGGGATATATAAATTCGTCGGGATTGAGCTCCTCTTGCATATGCAAGGGATTGAGCTCCTCTTGCATATATAAATTCGTCGGGATTTCACGAATCAGCATTCATCGAGTTTACACGGGATAATCCGACGAATTCCGACGAATCACATCAGACGGCAACATTTGCCGAGTTAAGGATCTCTGTAACAATTCGTCGGGATTCCACGGAACAATCCGACGAATTCGACGAATTCCGACGAATCATATCAGACGGCAACATTTGCCGAGTTAAGGATCTCTGTAACAATTCGTCGGGATTCCACGGAACGATCCGACGAATCCGACGAATCATATCCGACGAATTTCGACAACAACATTTGCTACACTTCCCCGATTCTATATGGTGATTGGTAACCTTTACCAACACAGTCAATCTTCCAACTTCTCCACATGCTCTTATGTGCGACCCTGCAGGCTCATATCGCGTTGGCAGTGACATTACATGTTTGACCACTTCTAGATCACAATGGTAACTCCAACAGTCTCCCACTTGATCTTGAAAGTATCAAACAAAAACCTCACAAACAATTAGCGACATCAAGCAATGCATCATTGCTCCGTAAGCAATAAGAGTTCATAACTCATAAGCCTTTATGACCAATGTTCCAGTGTTGTCTTTGTCCCTTTGTCCCTTACATCCGGAAAGAACTAAGAGGCATGGATCGTGTCACCCTCATAATAGCTCAATCCAAGTTTCTTGATCTAGAACGGACTTCCAGAGAATGGTGAGCTCAATATCACATATTGACTCAACCAAGCATGGCCATGCGTTTCTCAGTCCAATTCCAACAAGGGGCCCATGGATGCAACTCATGTTATATGGGAGGACAAATCTCATATCTGCTCACACCCAAACACCGAAATGATTCGTAATGTACCCAATGACCACCCTTATCATCAACCTTCTTCAAGGAAGACTTTAGATGACATCAAAGCACGCTCTTCCTCACTCGATGAATGATGTGACTTCTGGTCAAGGACCACAACACCATTGTCAAATGAGACCTACTTGTGACACTTTTAAGTAACAATCCACAAAGTAGTCTCAGGTTGGGTCTGTCCAGTACAACTTGTTCACTGACAAGTACCCACGTGCTGACTTGATATCACAATATCATGAACTGTGAGAACCGGTCATCAGTCAACACACATGCTAGTCTTAATGCATCATCATCACCCTTAGCTTCTACGATGATATCTCGACCAGGGACCTTTTAAGAATGAAGCTTCGAAATCATAGGCTCTCACATTCAAGTCACGTACTTGATGTCCTATGGAAGCGAACATTCTAAGGGTATTTATCACGAATTTTATTCTATCATATAGAAACAGTATATCGTAATAAAAGAACTTGCCATTAATTATAAAAAGGAAATAATTGGTACACTATTCATCATATGAATAATAAACAGCCAACATAATATATATTTTACATGCAACCCACAAGACTCCCACTAGAGTTGATCACTCAGGTATCGTATACCCATTGATCTAGTATGACCATCATGCTTTCTCTGCGCGAGAGGCTTTGTTAGTGGATCTGCAATATTCTCCTCATTCGGCACTCTGCAAATGTTCACATCTCCTCGTTCTACTATGTAACGCCCCTGATTTTCGTTAATTATTTTACGTGCCCGCTGTGACGTAATTTTGGCGTAAGGGCGTTACGTCAGCTCATATAGTAGTGTGTTGAGCCTTAGCTTAGTTAAAGTATGCCCGGTAGATCGAGCGTGCGAGATTTCGCATCGTTTCGAGTTAAAGTAAAGATTTTGGGTGGATATGAAGATTTTAGCTTCGGGAGGCTTTAGCCCGAGTTTGGCCTGTCGGAATTGAATTCTGACTTCGCCGTTGGATTCGTGGCGCCGTGTTTTAGTTAAGGTGCGAATTTCGTAGAAATCCGAGGTGTTTTGGTCGCCCTCGCAGTTTAAGTGAATTGGGGAATTTATTAATTAATTAATTAAATAATTTAGGGTTATATATAAGCCTAAAATCTCCTCCCCCTATTCATCTTCCCCTTCCTCGATCAAAAGCAGCTGCCGCGCGTTAGAGCGAGAGCGAGGTTTCATGGAACATTTCATCGGCGATTCCTAGGGCTGTGGTGGTTGGAATCGTGTTTGGTTTGAAGATTTGGAAAGCTCTCGGCGAGATCTTCGTTCTAGCGGTAAGCTTTTCTCGTTTCGTAGAGTTTTGGGAGATTCGGTAGTGACCTAACCCCTCCTTTTGATCCGAAAAGTTTCAGGTTTTGTGCTCGGGTGAGTTCTTGGCCGGATCCTTAGCTTTCGTAGCGGTGAGATTAGTTCTTGTGCAAGTTTTGAGGCAAGTGGCTATTTTCTTCTCTCCTCCTTCCTTGTTCGTTGTTGCTCTTTTTTCTTTTTCCTTGGTTACAAGTGATGGCTTCATTGTTAGCCTGTGTTTAAGGGTATTCATGATAGTCGAAATCTTGATCTTTCCCCTGTTGAATTGGCGGAAGAACCCCCCCTGGAGAAAATCTGCTGTAGTCGAAACAACCATGCTCGCCTGACTGATTTCCCGAGAAAACCCTGCATATTTGCCCTTTTAATTCTATGTCCCGAAAAGCATTCAAAACTCTCGAGAAGTCCCTCTATGTCTCGAGAAATTCCCCTATGTCTCGAGAAATGCTCTTAATTCTATGTCCCGAAAAGCATTCAAAACTCTCGAGAAGTCCCTCTATGTCTCGAGAAATCCCCCTATGTCTCGAGAAATGCTCTTAATTCTATGTCCCGAAAAGCATTCAAAACTCTCGAGAAGTCCCTCTATGTCTCGAGAAATCCCCCTATGTCTCGAGAAATGCTCTTAATTCTATGTCCCAAAAAGCATTCAAAACTCTCGAGAAGTCCCTCTATGTCTCGAGAAATCCCCCTATGTCTCGAGAAATGCTCTTAATTCTATGTCCCGAAAAGCATTCAAAACTCTCGAGAAGTCCCTCTATGTCTCGAGAAATCCCCCTATGTCTCGAGAAATGCTCTTAGTTCTATGTCTCGAAAAACATTCAAATCTCTCGAGAAATCCCTCTATGTCTCGAGAAATCCCTCTATGTCTCGAGAAATGCCTTGCTGATCGGTCAGCGAGACCACCGCCAGGGGCGCGGCCCCTTGGAACCCCTCCTGGAACGCATGTGATTTCGTTGAGTTCTTCATGTCTGAAATCTCGTACCTGTCGTGGTTATTTAACTTATGAATTATCTTGATTAGTTTTGGGTAATGTTTACTTGGTGTGACCACATCCTTAGGTATCCTGGTGATTATGTCTCGGGCTACGCCCCGTGTTTTCATTAAAGATTAAATCTATTAAGAACCACTGTCTTTAGACTTGCACGGTAGTCGTGTTTGGGGGATAGTGGGGGAATGTTATAGCCTTGCACGGTAGTCGTGTTTGGGTGGTTGGGTCTAGTGGCACCCCCACCTGGTTTTGGGCTTTGGGTAGCGGAGGTAGGTAACCGCTCCCGTTTAATTTTAGTTGATCAGTCTCTTTAATTAATGTAACAAGATAAATGAAACTTGCTTGTTCCTCTCTATGGCACTTTCTTTTGGTGCACTTGGTGTTTTGTTTGGTTCCCTATTTTGGAGCTTTTCTTTCGGTGAATCTGGCCTGGGTTTCTACCCCTTTTGCCTTATTTACTTTCTGCTTACTTTTTTTTGGCCACTTGAAATTCCTTGCTGAGGCGTTCTTTGTTTTATTGAATGCCTCAGGTTCAGAGCCGTAGCGGCTAGTGGTGTAGCCTGAAGTTCAGAGTTTTAGTAGTTGTTCACCCCGCTGCTGCGAGGTAGTTGTTTTTAGCTACTTCTTGTGCTCAGACATACTAGTTGGTGCCAATGGGTTAGTGTCATGTTGTTGACGCCCATTGTGCCCCTTTTTATACTTTATAGTTTATTTGCCAGATTATGCCACTACTTTTAGATCTTGTGTATCTTACCCTCTAGGAATGATTTATGTTAGGTGCACTATAGTTATAAAATGGTTTTTCTTCATCCTCATTGCATTCTTTCTAACTAAAACCCTTAACCTTAAAGTCGCCTAAAAGTATTTTCTACTCTTACAATACGCCTAGTTATGTGCATATCATTTACTTCATGCTCCGTCATTTGCATACATGTAGGACTTTAAGTAAACTAAATCAAGTACTTTCCGCTGCAACTAAATATACTTTCTCGGTGGACTAGTTGATCCACGAACTGAGAGACACAGTTCTTACCTCAAAGCCCCTAATAAGTGATTTCAAATGATGACTTATCATATAATCATGTTTTGTCTAGTCAAGTAATAGGTTTCCGCCTGAGCGTCTACAGTTGTCTCCTGTATGACGTGGCATCATGATATGTATTTTCTCTTACTCTGATATCCTTAAATTCAGAGAAAATGCGGGTTGTGACATACTATCTCACGAATAAGATGGAACCGCCGAAGTATGTGCTTGGAGCGCTGATGGGATCTAGGCTCCTTAGATTGTGCAATTGCACCATTGTTATCACAGTAGAGAACTATGGGACCAATAATGCTAGGAACTACATCTAGCTCGCCGATGAATTTCCTAATCCATACAGCCTCCTTCGCTGCATTTGCCGCAACGATATACTCGGCCTCAGTTGTAGAATCAACAACTGTCTCTTGCTTGGAACTCTTCCAGCTCACAGCTCCTCCATTCAGGCAAAACACAAACCCTGACTGAGACTTCGAATCATCCCTATCAGTTTGGAAGCTGGCATCCGTGTAACCACTTACAACGAGCTCTTCCTTTCCACCATACACCAAGAATACATCCTTAGTCCTTCTCAAGTACTTCAGGATATTCTTTACGGCTATCCAGTGACATTCACCAGGATCAGACTGATACCTGCTAGTCATGCTCAAAGCAAAAGAGACATCGGGTCGAGTACATAACATTGCATACATGATTGACCCATTTGCCGAAGCATATGGAATCAACTTCATGCGGTCCTTATCTTCACAAGATTTTGGACACTGGTCCTTAGAGAGATTTACACCATGAGACATGGGCAAAAATCCTTTCTTGGACTCAAGCATGTTGAACCGCTTCAACACCTTCTCAATGTACGTACTCTGGGTCAAACCCAGCAACTTCTTCGATCTATCTCTATAGGTCTTAATACCGAGTATGTAAGTCGCTTCACCCAAGTCCTTCATAGAAAAGCAGTTCCCTAGGTTGTTCTTAACAACTTTCAGGGTAGGTATGTCATTCCCGATCAGCAGTATGTCATCTACATACAATATCAGGAAGACAACAATGCTCCCACTGATTCGCTTGTAAACACACGATTCATCCTCATTCTTGACAAAACCAAACTCTTTGATCTTCTCATCAAAAAAAAGATTCCAACTTCTAGAGGCCTGTTTCAATCCATAGATGGACCTATTCAGCTTGCATATTTTAGTGGCTTCATTTGGGGATACAAAACCCTCGGGTTGTGTCATGTACACTTCCTCAAGGAGGTTTCCATTTAGGAAAGCCGTTTTGACATCCATCTGCCAGATCTCGTAGTCATAATACGCAGCAATAGCAAGCAATATCTTAATGGACTTTACTATGGCAACAGGGGAAAAGGTCTCATCATAGTCAACACCATGAATTTGCTTGAAACCCTTAGCCACCAGTCGCCCTTTGAATGTCTGTACATTCCCATCCATGTCGGTCTTCTTGAAGACCCACTTGCACCCTATGGGTCGTACCCCTTTAGGTGGTTCCACCAAGTTCCAAACTTGGTTTGTATACATGGAGTCCATTTCGGATTTCATAGCCTTAAGCCATTTGTCGGAGTCCGGTCCATTTATAGCCTCTTGGTAGGTTGCTGGTTCATCATCATGATCCATAAGCAACACATTACCTATTTGAGACACGAGAAATCCATATCTCTCAGGCTCAAATCTTGGTCTACCAGATCTACGTAGGACTTGTGTCTCTTGAGCAGGTTCTCCAGCTACAACATCTTGTAGTCCTGGCTCAGAATCCAACTCTGGTTCATTCACTACTTGTGGTTCTTGAACTTCTTCAAGTTCTACCTTTTGAGTCTTTCTTGATAAGAACTCTTTCTCCAAGAAGACACTCGTCCTTGCGACAAACACTTTGCCCTCAGACAGTAGGTAAAAGTAATATCCTTTCGTTTCCTTAGGATATCCCACCAGATAACACTTATCTGATTTGGGTTCCAGCTTGTCAGGCATTTGACGTCGTACGTATGCCTCACAGCCCCAAATTTTAATGAATGACATACTAGGACGCTTCCTAGTCCATATCTCATATGGTGTCTTTAGAACCATTTTCGTCGGAGCGCGATTCAGTGTCATTGCAGCAGTCTCTAAAGCAAAACCCCAAAAGGAAACAGGCAAGTCTGCATGACTCATCATCGACCATACCATTTCTAACAGAGTACGATTTCTCCTCTCAGACACACCATTATACTGCGATGTCCTAGGTGGAGTGAGCTGTGATACAATACCACACTCTTTCAGATGATCACGAAACTCATGACTCAGGTATTCGCCACCTCGATCAGATCGGAGTGCTTTAACCTTTTTACCCAATTGGTTTTCCACTTCATTCTTAAACTCTTTGAACTTTTCAAAAGTTTCGGATTTGCACTTCATAAGATACACGTATCCATATCTACTGAAATCATCAGAAAATGTAACGAAGTAGAAATACCCACCTCTAGCCATAGAACGCATGGGCCCGCATACATCACTATGTACAACACCCAAGTGATCCTCAGCCCTTTCAGTATAACCAGTGAAAGGGGCTTTAGTCATCTTGCCTAATAAACAAGACTCGCATCGCTCAAATGATTCATAATCAAATGAGTCCAATAGTCCATCTTTATGGAGCTTGGATATGCACTTCTCGTTTATATGGCCCAAACGACAATGCCAGAGATATGTAGGATTTGAGTCATTTGTTCTTAGTCTTTTATTATTATCTACATTATAGATTGGATGGTCCAGGTTCAAAACATAAAGACCATTAAACAATTGAGCTACAACATAACAAACATCATTCTTAAATATATAACAACAATTGTTCTTAATTATAAAAGAAAAACCAATCATGTCTAAGCATGAAATAGATATAATGTTTCTAGTTATGGACGGAACATAATAACAATTATTAAGTTCTATTACAAGCCCACTGGGCAAAGAAAGGCGGTAAACCCCTACGGCTACAGCAGCAACTCTTGCTCCATTGCCGACGCGCAGGTCCACCTCTCCTTTACTCAGCAATCTCCTCCTTCCCAGTTCCTGCACATTTGTACAAATGTGAGAACCACATACGGTATCCAATACCCAAGATGAAGGAGCAGAAAGGTTTATCTCTATAACGTAAATATTCGAAGCGGAAGTCATACCTCCCTTCATTTTCCGCAGACCGTTAATGTACGAAGGACAATTCCTCCTCCAATGACCAGCCTTGCCACAGTGGTGGCATTTCCCTTCCTTCACGGTGCTCTTCTTTTTCAGCGCAGAAGATTTGGGCTCAAGATGTGACTTAGGTCCCACCTTCGTCTTCTTGAAGCCCTTGGCCTTACCCTTGCCTTTATGTACCATCAATATGGGACTAACAGGCTTGGCCTTCTTCATGTTTATCTCGGCAGTTCGCAACATACCTAGGAGCTCGGGCAGTGTCTTGTCTATTTCATTCATGTTGTAGTTCAAGACGAACTGCTCATAATTATCCGACAACGATTGCAGGATAAGATCTGTGGCCAACTCTTGACCCAGAGGAAAACCCAGTCTCTCCAGGTTCTCTATATACCCAATCATCTTGAGTACGTGAGTACCAACCGAGTCTCGAGCTCCCATTTTGCACTGAAATAAGGCCTTCGTGACATCGAACCTCTCTTGACGAGCTTGCCCTTGAAACATTTTCTTTAGGTGCTCGTCAATCTCCTTGCACCCCCATGTTCTCGTGTTGCTTATGAAGCTCAGAGTTCATGGTGGCAAGCATAAGGCACTCGACGTTTAAGGCGTCATCGGTATACTTCTTATACGCATCCTTATCAACACGGGACGAGTTCCCGGTCGGCACCTCGGGGGCTTCTTCTTCCAAGACGTAGAGCTTTCGCTCTTGCCTGAGAACAATTCTCAGGTTCCTATACCAGTCCATGTAATTCGTCCCACTTAGCTTATCCTTCTCAAGGATAGCTCTCAGGGACAAGGTGGAATGTGAACCACTTGCCATGGAATTCTGCAAGAATTCATGCAGAATTTAATCAGTACCAAAATTTCAAAATACAATTTATTTTAATTTGGACTTCAATTAAATACTCCCACTATTTTATTCAAATTGATAACCCTCACTATCAATTCGGAGAGTCCATGCGAGCTACTCTCTTAGTGGACAAGATCCGTATTTCACCAACACCACGAGTCCTCTTTGGCGTTCCTCTCATAATGCGGTTATTTAGTTAGGCAACGCTTGCCAATTGCATCCTCATGCAACTCTTGTATGGCTGGTGAATAACTCCTTATTCGCATCCATCATATGGTGCATCCCAACCCTATGCCTCTAGGCACTCAACCTTTGAGGTCACCCAGTTAAGTTAGACCCGATGTCGACAGTGGGATATCACAATTATCCGCTCGCACCCTTACCAAGATAGATTAATGCACCTTGCTTTGGCAAGCCCACACTTCATCGATCGAGGCAGGAAGAGTGTCATCCATCGGAAGGCATCCGAACACTTAATATTTAATGAAGGGATTTTAATTTTAATAATATGTTAACACTTAACCATGATCAACATTTGATCAAAGTGCACATCAACAAAAAAACAAAATTTCTAAAATCCACATGCATCCCTTATGTGCACAACATAAGACTATCAACCTTTGATAGACGAAAGGGCTAAATCTGGACATTTAGAACTCTTCCAAATCTTCAGATTTACATGCATTGGACAAAGGCAAAGACAACTCGACTTAAAGCAGTAGACAAGCTCGTCTCTCATTGTTGGATTCAAAATCCAAAACAATACAAGGGTTCATTAACCACTTGAGGGACGGTTACTGCTAAGGAGACAACAATTTCTAACAATTAGAAATTTCCACTAAATCCCAGACGTTCTTGGCGGGGTTCCAAGGGGCCGCGCACCTGGCGGGGTCTTAGGGGCAGAGCCCCTAATGGGGTCCAAGGGGTAGCGCCCCTGGCGGTGGTGCGGGGCAGAGCCCTTGCGGGGTGCGGGGCAGAGCCCCGACCAAATTTTTGAAATCCCACCACCAGAAACCACACAAAATTGCATCAAATGTGATATTCCAAGAAGAAATCTTGACATTTAGAACGCTTCCAAATACCTAGATTTGCACGTACTGGAATAACTTAACTTCTGAAACAACATTCATGACAAGAAACCTCCCTCTGATACCACTGTTGGGTTTTTCTACAACCATACATCGTATGTAGGCGCAGCGGAAATAAAGAGAAATAACCCAAAAGGATTCGGATCGGGACATGAACATTGAATCAAGACGTTAACAAAATTGCTAGGCATAAATTACCTTAGTGGAGTTGGATCAAATCCAACCTAGATGCTCCAAGAAGAAGATTCCTGTCGGCGGCAAAGAGAGTTCTCACGTAGAATTATGTCCACGTCTCTACAGAGATCCACATGAGCCGGGAGAAGAAGACTGGACTCTTGCACTTCCACGGATTGCTAGATCCACTTCAGGAAGAACAACACCGGCGACAATCGTCGGAGAGGAGGTCGGCGGTGGCGAACGGGCGACGGAACTCCTTCCGTCTAGGGTTCGGGCGGAACACCTTCCATCGGGTCTTCTTCCAGGAGGCGTAAGAAGAGCGTACTGAACCTTTAAGATTAAGTTCTATTTATAGCCGAAGTATAAACAGACCTAAAAGAATCGCTATTCGCAGTCCATACAGAAAAAGAACTCTTTCTATATAAATTTGTCGGGATTTCACGAATCAGCATTCGTCGAGTTTGCACGGGATAATCCGACGAATTCCGATGAATCACATCAGACGGCAACATTTGCCGAGTTAAGGATCTCTGTAACAATTCGTCGGGATTCCACGGAACAATCCGACGAATCCGACGAATTCCGACGAATCATATCAGACGACAACATTTGCCGAGTTAAGGATCTCTGTAACAATTCGTCGGGATTCCACGGAACGATCCGACGAATTCCGACGAATCCGACGAATTCCGATGAATTCCGACAGCAGCATTTGCTACACTTCCCCAATTCTATATGGTGATTGGTAACCCTTACCAACACAGTCAATCTGTTGGAACATGGTCTTCCGCATCTCCTAGGTTTGAGAATAACAAATCCCATGTATTTGATCTTGTGTGTTCAAGTGTGCAGGTTATCCAGGTCCACATGACTCAAGGAGGACACATGAAGACTGCCCCCGAATTTGAGGCAAAAATTCCATAATGGCCACTAGCGCCGGCGGTAGTGATAGCGCCCGGCGCTAGCATTGATTCGCGCGATTCCGGCAGCTTATTTAGAAGGAGCTAGCACCCGGCGGTATCGGGTAGCGCCGGCGGTATCGTGACGCACAAGAGGCATAGAAGCCGGGTTGCCGCGGATAGGAGATTATGCCGCGCAAAATGTTTCTTAATCCGGGCTAGCGCCGGCGGTAGCGCGTGTTCTATAAAAGGACCCCCTCTCCTCACGATTTGAGACATCCATTGCATACACCTCAAAGAAAGAGAGATTGCTCGAGTTGCAGAGGCCTTCCTTGGCCGAATTCTGAAGTCCTAGCGAAGCGCTGCCAATTTCTGAAGGAGGATTCCATCACGCTGAATCCGAACGAAGTCCGCCTCAACAAATGCTGATTCTCCAGCGGATCTTCACCTCCTCGTTCAGAAGTTCATCTTGAGGGAGTTTTTAAATTATTGTTATTTCATTTCTCTTTTATCATTGTAAACGGTAGTGAAATCACCTCGTGTTGGCGACTAGGTCTGGGGTAGACTTAGGGCTGAAATTCGCCTCGTGTTGGCGACTAGATCTAGGCTAGGTCTAGGGGGGCTCAAAGCCACATCCGGGGAAGGATTGGCTAGAGCGTCTTGAGGCCGAATCCAGGGGAGGATAAGGCTAGGGCCACCGGTTTGCGGGGAAGCGAGTCGGGATAGAAAACGAAAAGAGTTTTTAAAATATTCGCCTCCGGATCTCTAGCGTCATAAGAGATCAAGTCTTGTAAAACTTATTCAATATGAATAAAAGCATGTCTCTTCTTTTTGTTTTACATAACTTCTTACTGTTTTAATCTTGCAATAGTTCTATGTTTTCTAAAAAATACTAAACTTTTTGAAAACCCTTATTCACCACCCCTCTAAGGGCGTCGACCGATCCAACAAGTGGTATCAGAGAGGTTTTGTTCCAATCGGCTTAACAACCGGGAACAATGACGTCTCATGATCTCGCTTTTCCTGAGGGTCAAGGGGTTAGTCGACCACCTCTCTTTACTGGGTCTGATTTTAACTACTAGAAAAATCGAATGATGTGTTTTCTTATGACTATGGATGTAGAAGTATGGAACATGGTAGAAGTTCGGTACTCTCCTCCTACAACTGTAGTGGGAGAGGTGACATTAGCAAAACTTAAGGATAAATGGGACGACAACGATAAACTAAGGTGTAAAAATAATGCTAAAGCAATGAATGCCTTATATTGCGCTTTAAATAGGACTGAGTTTAATAGAATTTCTGCATGCACTACTGCTTATGATATTTGGAATCAATTAGAAGTAACTCACGAAGGTACATCGCAGGTGAAAGATGCAAAGCTGTTTCAACTGGAATCTGAATACGAGAAATTCAGGATGGACACGGAAGAGGACATCAACTCCATGTACACTCGCTTCACAAAGATTGTCAACGCATCAAAGGCGCTTGGAAAGACCTACTCCGACGGGGACTTGGTGAGGAAAATTCTTCGTTCCTTACCCCCAAGGTTCAATCCGAAGGTGACAGCCATCTCGGAGTCGCACAACTTAAGAACGCTCCAGATCGAGAAACTCATTGGGAATCTCAAAACCCATGAGGTAGAACTGCAAATTCAACATGAAGAATACAACAAAGAGCCGAAGAAAAAGGCGTTGGCACTAACATCAAAGAAGGAGTGCACCGAAGAGGACGATGATGAAGAAGGACTCCTGGTGAAGAACTTCAAAAAGTTCATCAGGAATCCAGAAAGAAGGAACACATTCAGAAAATTCTTCCAAAAGGACACTCGACGAAAGGGATCTTCCTCTTCATCGAGGAAAGAAAAAGGAAGCGATGACGAAGAAGAAAGGCCGCCTCCAGAATGCTATCACTGCAGAAAAACTGGGCACATTCGGAGCCAGTGCCCAAAATACCAAAAGGAACGAAAAGAACAAAAGAAAACAAAAGAAAAGAAGAAAGTGCTGAAGGCCGCCACTTGGGATGACTCTTCCTCTGAAGAGTCAAACGAATCTGAGTCAAGTAGCGAGGAGGAAGCAAACTTGTGCTTGATGGCCAAAAGCAACGATGATGACACCAGTGTTCTTAGCGACATTGAGGTATCTCCTCCTACTTTTGAAGAACTTTATGATAAATTTGTTTTATTAAATATTGAAAATGAATCTATTATAAAAGAAAATCGTAAGCTCACAAAAAAAATAGTTTCTCTTGAAAAAAGAAAAGTCTCATGTCAAGAATGTGAGCACTCCTTATTTAAGTTAAAAGAACTTGAAGTATCTCTCTCTCTAATGCCCTCTCATAAAACAAAATTATTGCAAAAGAGAAATGGACTTAGAGAGAAGATTGAAAGCTTCTATATTACAAATTGAAAAGAACAAAAAAGGATTTGAAAACAAATGTGTTATGATTGTTCAAGAAAATACATCTCTTAAAAAACAAAATCAAAATCTCAATTTAGCCATAACCAAATTCGGGATTGGTCAAAAATCCCTGGATATGCTTCTGGGTAATCAATGCTTTGGGTCTAGAAAAATCGGACTCGGATATAAAAGTGAAAACTACCGCCCGGCGCTAGCTACTAACGCTGGCGGTAGCTCTAAAGTTAAAAAATTTCCTGGTCTTTCTAATGTACAAACATCATCCGGCAAGAGCAACATAGAAACTCAGAAAAGGGTCTCAAACCCCTTTATTTCGTGTGCTAATTGTCTTAAATTTGGACACACGTCTGGCTCTTGCAGAAATATAATAAATCAACGATCATTAAAACAAATCTGGGTACCTAAGAAATCCACTTACTCTATGGGTGGTACCTCTTGGGTATCTGGGTCTTTACTCTCATCCTCTTTCTAGATTTGCAGGAAGGCTAAAGAAACAGAAGACGTGTGGTATTTGGACTCAGGCTGCTCCAAACACATGACAGGCAATAACGGTAAAGCAAAATTCCTTAGCCTAGAAAAGAAGAAAGGAGAAATAGTGACGTTTGGCGATAACGGTAAAGGAAGGATCATGGGAATTGGCACAGTGGGTAACGCATCTTTTCTTATATCAAATGTGCTTTATGTGAAAGGATTAAAACATAACCTAATATCTATAAGTCAACTTTGTGATAAAGGTTTAGACATACTTTTTGAATCTTCCACTAATCTTTGCAAGATTGTTAATCATAAAACAAAAGATGTGTTATTAACTGCACCTAGAATTCATAATGTTTACATAGTTTCTTTTCGTGATCTTTCTAAATCTTCTATAAAATGTTTTATAACGAAAAATGATGAATTGGAATTATGGCATAGACGCTTAGGCCACGCTAGTACAAAGCTTATCTTAAAACTAGCAAAAAGAGAATTGATTAGAGGATTGCCTAAGTTAAATGGAAATTTATCTTCATTATGCTCTCCATGTCAAAAAGGCAAATTTACTAAGTCATCTTTTAAAAGCAAAAATGAAATTTCTACATCAAAACCTCTGCAATTAATTCATATGGATCTTTTTGGTCCCGTTAACACTGCGAGTCTTGGTGGTAGATTATACACTTATGTTCTCATAGATGACTATTCTAGATATTGTTGGACTTTATTTCTCTCCTCCAAATCTGATGCGTTTTGCGAATTTTCAAAATTATGTACTCGCATTCAAAATGAATTAGATTTAAAAATAAAATGCATTCGCTCAGATCATGGAGGTGAATTTGAAAATGAAAATTTTAAATCTTTTTGTGACATGTTAGGTATTAAGCATGAGTTCTCTGCTCCACGCACACCTCAACAAAACGGGGTTGTAGAACGGAAAAATAGGACAATACAAGAACTTGCACGCACAATGCTATCTGAATATAAATTACCTAAGTATTTTTGGGCAGAAGCTGTAAGCACTGCATGCTATATAATGAACAGAGTTATGCTTCGCCCATCATTAACTCTCAAACCATATGAACTCTACTATCAAAAGAAACCTAACGTATCGTATTTTAAAGTATTTGGATGTAAATGCTTCATTCTTAATACAAAAGATTCTTTAGGAAAATTTGACGAAAAATGCGATGAAGGAATATTTCTTGGTTATTCTTCAACTAGTAAAGCATATAGGATATTTAATAAAAGATCAAGCAAGGTTGAAGAGTCAATTAATGTCAGATTTGATGAGTTTGTTTCATGTGTAGAAAAACTCCCTACAGGTACCGATGATGAACCTTTGCCATCCTTGGAGCACTCAGAAGAAGGACCATCCAAAGAAGAGGAGGAGAAGTCAAAAGAAGATGAATATGTACCTCCAAGCATTCTAAACTTCTCCAAAAATCATCCAAAGGAGCTGTTCATTGGGGAACCTTCTACTGGGGTAAGAACTCGGTCCTCTCTTCATGAAACATTTTCAAATATTTGCTTTGTGTCTGAAATTGAACCTAAAAACGTTTCCACCGCTTTAAATGATGAGTTTTGGTTTTTGGCAATGAATGAAGAGTTAGGACAATTTGAAAGAAATAAAGTTTGGAATTTAGTAGAAAGACCATCTAATCATCCAATTATTGGCGTAAAATGGATTTTTAAAAATAAGCTAGATGGTGAATCTAGGATTGTAAGAAATAAAGCACGCTTAGTTGCTCAAGGCTATTCACAAATCGAGGGGGTAGATTTTGAAGAAACTTTTGCACCCGTAGCTCGCTTAGAATCTATACGAATATTTTTGGCATTTGCGAGTTTTAAAAGAATAAAATTATTTCAAATGGATGTTAAAAGTGCTTTTTTAAACGGGTTCATTAAAGAAGAAGTTTATGTAGAACAACCCCCCAGTTTCATAAATGAAAGATTTCCAAATCATGTTTACAAATTAGAAAAAGCGCTTTATGGTTTCAAACAAGTGCCCCGTGCCTGGTATGATCGTCTTACATCGTTTTTGTTAGAGCACGGTTATGTTATGGGAAGTGCAGACAACACACTCTTCATTAAGCATAAAAATAACGAATTAATTATTTTACAAATATATGTTGATGACATCATTTTTGGAGCCACTAATGAAGAGTTGTGTAATGAAGTAGTCTTAATAATGAAAAATGAATTTGAAATGAGTCTTGTAGGAGAACTATCATATTTTCTTGGTTTTCAAATTTCACAAAGAACTGATGGTATTTTTATTTGTCAATCAAAATATGTTCACGATATGCTAAAACGATTTGGATTTGAAAATCTTAAACAAGCTTCTACTCCTATGAGTGCTTCTTTAAAACTAGGAAAAGATGAATCTGGAATTTCTATTGATCAAACACTATATAGAGGAATGATAGGTTCTCTTCTTTATTTAAGTGCATCTAGAAAAGATATAATGTTTGCCGTATGTTTATGTGCTCGCTTTCAAGCCGATCCAAAAGAATCTCATTTAAAAGCGGTAAAACGTATTTTTCGTTATCTGATAGGGTCATCTAAACTAGGATTATGGTACCCACATAATGACTCTTTCACACTCCTCGGCTATTCCGATTCGGACTATGTCGGGTGTTCACTAGATAGAAAAAGCACTAGCGGTACGTGTCACTTTTTAGGACCCTCTTTAGTTGCATGGTCTAGTAGAAAACAATCTTCGGTTGCACTCTCCACCACGGAAGCCGAATATATTGCACTTGGTAGTTGTTGTGCACAAGCGTTATGGATGAGCCAAACACTAGAGGACTTTGGATTTCATCTCAAAAACATAGATCTTAAATGTGACAACAAAAGTGCAATAGATGATGACGCATATTTTGACTTAAATATGCTTATCATTATTTTTATATTTCTAATATAAATTCTATATATTTCTCTAAATTTTAGTATAATTATCCACTTATTATTATTTTTATAATTTTTCGCACTAATGTTAATTTATGTGTTTTTTGACAGGCCTGGGTGGAATCGTTAGCGCCCGCTGTCAAAACGTCGTCGCAACATATTTTGGAGATGTGATGCGACCCGACCACCAAGAGATTTATCAATTCAAGCTCAATTCATGTCCAAGTTTCAAGTCAAGAATAGGCTCAAGACAAGTCAAATTAAATTAAAGAGAAGATTCGGTGCTGCCCCGGCTGTCTACATGCAAACCGGGCCAAAAACTTGGTGCATTTAGCCCTCTCCAATCTCAAAACCGAGCAGCCCCCACCACCTTTGCATGGCCCATGCATTGCCGAAATTCCTCCTCTCTCCCCTCTTTCATTTCACATATATCCCTCTCTCTCTCCCCCCTTTTTAATTATTATTTTCATTCAATATCACCCATGCATGGCCGAAATTCATCTACCTCCTCTCTCCTCTTTTTCCTTATTAAAGCCTTTCTCTCTCTCTTTTATTTCTCATGCATGAATCCTTCTCTCTCTTATTTTTCTTTTTAATTTCTTTTAATTAACATGCATCCATGAACTCCTTTCTCCCTCCTCCTATTTAATTCATACATGTATTTTCCCATGCATGAACCTCCCTCTCCCTCCTCCCATTAATTGGAATACATGCATCTTCCCAAGCATGTGGCCGAAATTCCTCCTCTCTCCTCTCTTCTCTTGTGATTTCTAGAACTTTCCCCCTCCATCTATAAATAGAGCCCATTCTTCATGCTTTGGGAGAACTTTTTGGCAAGAGAGCAAGTGTGAGATCAAGTGAGCGTTTTAGTTCTTTCTTTTCAAGCTTTTATTTCTATGCTTTGTACTCCTTTGTCGTGAGAATATTATTGTTATTTCACTTTCATTATTGTACTCTCTTTATTTAACTAATGAAAATGTTTTCTTTCTACAATATTGCCATTTTCTTCTCTAATATGCGTAGCTAAATTTCCTCTTAGTGCTTGATTGGTTAGTATTGGGATGAAGATTAATTTATAATTTATCGTCTCAAATTCTTAGATCTCTTCGTGTCGGTTTATTTCTGATTAAATCTTGGTCGCAAGTTTATATTGCTAGTATATAAATTTCGCCATCTGATTTAGTATTCTAGTTAGCCGAGAGGCTCGTGGATGCTTTAGATCTCATCAGAAATAAAGGGTTTGCTGTATTTTCTTTGAGAATTGGAAATATCGCTGCTTTTGGATTCAGGATTTACGTTCATGCAATTTTAATTTATTTCAAATTTTAAGAGATTATGTTTGAAGTATTATTAAAATTAGGCGGTAGTTGTCTCTAACGAGCCTCTATCGTATTTCTTCAATCCTCCAATCGAAATGGAATTTTTAAGAATTAGAGTGCCTCTTTTATAATCGGATTCCCAAGAAAACCCAATCAAGTGCTAAGTCTTTTTAAATCGTGAATTTCTCTTTTATTAAATTTTTGTACTTGCAATTTTCATTTTCTAAAACCAAAACCAACTTTCATTCGGTAGGATATTAGTAACGGCGTGAGTAGTAGTAATTAGCAACCCCGAGTTTAAATACGACCTTGGTACTAAAATTCGATAGGTACACTTGCCTTTTCGGGTTGATAATAAATTAATCATCAAGTTTTTGGCGCCGTTGCCGGGGACATTTGTCAATATTAAGAAAACGCCGTCGCTATTACTTCTACAAAAATAAAAAAAAATTATTATTATATATTATAATCAACCCACATCATCGTTTTTCTATCCCACCTAAATTCCTGGAAAGGATGCTTTGGGCATGAATTCCCATCATAGCCTCTAGTATCAATGCAAACCCCTCACCGGGCAGATCTCGAGAAGTCCAGGACTGATATAATCTGCCTAAAAAGAAAAAAAAATCATTATCATTTTTAATCTTGTTTTTTTTTCTTTACCTTTGTTTATTTTCCCTCTTCCCCTTTTCCTTCTGCTAGTGCATGACCCGCACGAATTCGTCGTTACTTGTTGATTTGGACCCGGAAATCGAACGCTCCTTTCGGAGAAATTTACGATTCGGTGGTTCCACTTCTCAGGAGACGGTTGAGGATTCTAACGGTGATTGTGATTTTAATTCTGAAATTATGGGTGATCCCAATCCAGAAGTTGACCAACAACGGACCATGTCCTATTATGCTCGGCCTAACTTGGAGGGTACAGAATCCAGTATTGTTCGACCTGCAATAGCGAACAACAATTTTGAGCTTAAGCCCGGCACTATACAGATGGTGCAGCAATATGCGCAGTTCGACGGATCACAAGATGAAGATCCGAACTTGCATATTGCTAGTTTCCTTGAGATCTGTGATACCTTCAAAATTAATGGTGTCTCAGACGATGCGATCAGGCTAAGACTCTTCCCCTTCTCCTTAAGATCAAAAGCCAAACAGTGGTTGAGTTCTCTCCCAAGAGGATCAATCACTACTTGGGACACTTTAACTGAAAAATTTCTTGCTAGGTATTTTCCCCCCGCTAAAACTGCTAAACTTCGAACTAATATTTGTACTTTTAGTCAAATCGATTTTGAGACCCTCTATGACACTTGGGAGAGGTACAAGGAACTTTTGAGACGCTGCCCTCATCATGCTCTGCCTGTATAGATACAGGTCCAGACATTTTATAATGGGCTAAATCAAGCAACCAAGCAAATGATAGACGTCGCATCCGGTGGTTCTTTGAACCGAAAAACTCCGGAGGGCGCTCTTGAGCTTATCGAGGATATGGCGATGAACACCTATCAGTGGAATACGCCTAGGTCTCTCCCAAATAAACCTGCAGGTATGTACGAAGTGGACTCTGTATCCCAACTGGCGCTTCAAGTGGAGATGCTGAACAAGAAAGTAACGGAGATGACTGCTGCCTCCGCCATTCAGGTACATGAAAATGCAATTGCTGCTGCCGAGCAGGTGGATTATCTGGGGAACATACCCAGGCCTGCTCAAAACAATTTTAATAATTTTTCTGCTTTTTCTGCTCCTCCTGGTTTTAATGCTGCGTCTAATTCGTATCACCCCGGATGTCGTAACCATCCTAATTTTTCGTGGAGTAATCCCGCAAACGTCGCATGTCCACCATATGATTTCACTCCACCACCACCACAAAATCAAAATCCAAATTTTCCAAAACCTCCCACCATGGAGGAAATGTTTTCAAAATATATTAATGCGAATGAGGCGATGATTCGTAACTTAACAGGATCGGTTAAAAATCTTGAAAATCAAATCGGGCAGCTCACCAAAATCGTATCCGAGCGACCGCCAGGAACTCTTCCCGCTAATTCCGAGCCCAATCCGAGAGAACAAGCGAACGCTATAACTCTTCGGAGTGGGAAAGAATTATCCGGTCCATCCGTTAGTGAAGAACCCGAAGCGACTATTGCCCCTATTTTAACTAAACCACCTCTTTCAAATGAAGTTATTGTTTTGCCTCCCATTCTTAAAAACTCTCCCGCTCCGCCGTATCCATCTCAATTAAATAAAGAAAACTTAGATGATCAATATCATCGGTTTTTAGAAATCTTCAAACAAATTCATATCAATTTACCTTTTTATGAAGCGATTTCACAAATGCCTAAATATGCTAAGTACTTGAAGGATCTTCTAACGAACAAAAAGAAAATGGAAAATTTATCTCATGTTACTTTAAACGCTGCGTGCTCCGCGGTTTTGACAAAGAATTTGCCCAAAAAAATAAATGATCCGGGTAGTTTTTCTATTCCATGCATTTTTGGCGATTTATTTGTAAAACACGCGTTGGCCGATTTAGGAGCGAGCATCAACTTGATGCCTTTTTCTCTATTTAAAAAGCTAGGTTTAGGCACTCTAAGCCCGACTAGGATGAGTATACAACTTGCTGATAGGTCAATTAAGTATCCGTTAGGAATAGTAGAGGATGTGCTCGTAAAGGTCGACAAGTTTATATTCTCAGTAGACTTTGTCATTTTAGATATCGAAGAGGATGTCGAGGTCCCATTGATCCTTGGCCAACCTTTTCTTGCCACCTCTCGTGCGGTAATCAATTTAAGTAATGGAAAACTCTTTCTACGAGTAGGCGATGATGAAGTTTCATTTTCCATCACTCCTTCCATGAAAAACACTTTATCAAATGATGATTCATGTTTCTTCTTAGACGTTTCTCATGACGAGCAAAATTTTCCTTTTGAAAATTTTTCTGAAAAAGTTTTTCTTCTTTTTCTGAACTCCCGCATGATTTTCCACCTAATACAGTCATGGCTATTAGCAATATTTCTGAAAATCAAATGAAATCCAAATCTTTTGAAGAAATTATTTTTGATAAGGACAAGGTTTTAAAATCTTCGTATGAACAGCCACCTACTTTGGAACTTAAACAACTACCCGACCACCTTAAGTATATTTTTTTGGAGAAAAATTCTAATCTACCAGTTATAGTTTTGGCATTTTTGACTGAATCGGAAAATGAAAAATTATTAACGGTTTTACAAAAACACCGCCAAGCTATAGCTTGGCAAATTTCAGATATCAAGGGTATAAGTCCATCTTTTTGCACACATAAAATTCTTTTAGAAGATAACTCCCGTAATGTCGTTCAACCTCAACGCCGATTAAACCCAAATATGAAAGACGTAGTAAAAGGCGAGGTACTTAAATTATTAGATGCGGGGATTATCTATCCAATCTCGGATAGCAAGTGGGTGAGTCCAATCCAAGTAGTGCCGAAGAAAGGTTGGATTACTGTGGTAGCAAATGAGACTAACGAGTTGATTCCAACTAGGACGGTAACAGGATGGAGGATGTGCATCGACTACCATTAATTAAATGATGCCACTCGTAAAGATCACTTCCCTCTCCCCTTTATCGATCAAATGTTAGAACGTCTTTCCGGGCATAATTTTTATTGCTTTCTCGATGGCCTCTTGGGATATTTCCAAATCCCTATAGCACCCGAGGACCAAGAGAAGACAACATTTACTTGCCCCTTCGAAAACTTTGCCTATCGTAGAATGCCTTTTGGTCTTTGTAACGCGCCGACTACATTCCAAAGGTGTATGCTGGCTATCTTTGACAAGTACGTAGAAGATTTTATGGAAGTATTTATGGATGACTTTTCGGTGTATGGTGATTCTTTTGATTTATGTTTAGGTAATTTAGAAAAAGTTTTGAAAAGATGCGAAGAAACAAATCTCGTTTTAAACTGGGAGAAGTGCCATTTTATGGTACGAGGGGGACTAGTTCTAGGTCATAAGATTTGTCCTAAAGGTATCGAGGTAGATAGGGCAAAAATCAAAGTAATCAAAAAATTACCTCCACCAACAAGTGTAAAAGCAATAAGAAGTTTTCTAGGACATGCCGGATTTTATCGCCGTTTCATCAAAGATTTTTCAAAAATCACTAAACCTCTCACTCATCTCCTCAAAAAAGATGCTCCATTTTTGTTCGACGACGCTTGTTTAAATGCTTTTAATTTAATTAAGGAAAAACTCATTAACGCTCCGATCATTATCGCTCCGGTTTGGAACCTTCCTTTTGAGATTATGTGCGATGCGAGTAGTTTCGCCGTTGGTGCAGTTTTAGGCCAACGTATTTCAAAAAAATTTCATCCTATTTACTATGCGAGTAAGACTCTCACTTCGGCACAACAAAATTACACCACAACGGAAAAAGAGCTTTTGGCCATTATTTTTGCGTTCGATAAGTTCCGCCCTTATTTAACCCTTTCCAAAATCATTGTTTTTACGGATCACTCGGCCCTTAAATACTTACTTTCCAAACCGGATGCCAAGACGCGCTTAATTCGTTGGATTCTACTACATCAAGAGTTCGACTTGGAAATCCGGGATAAGAAAGGAGCCGAAAATTTGGCGGCGGATCACTTATCTCGTTTAGAAAATCCTTATATCGAAGAATTAAATGAAAAATCTTTTAACGACTCTTTTCCGGATGAAAAACTTTTGAAAATTAACACTTCATCTTCTACTCCTTGGTGCCAATTTTTCCAATTATCTAGTGGCCCGTGTCCTCCCAAAAGACTTTTCTTTTCAGCAAAAGAAGAAATTCTTTGCCGATTTGAAGAATTACTTTTGGGAGGACCCATTTCTCTTTAGAGTATGTGCAGACCAAGTCATTAGAAGATGTGTGTCGTTTGAAGAAGGACAAAATATTTTGAAACATTTACATGAAGGACCGACCGGTGGCCATTATCAAGCCAATCAGACCGCTCACAAAGTTCTTAGTGCACGCTTTTATTGGCCTAGCCTTTTCAAAGATGCTCAATCTTTGGTGAGTCGGTGCGATAGTTGCCAACAGACCAGAAAAATTTCTAGTAAAAACGAAATGACGCAAAATTATTTTCTTGAATGCGAAGTCTTTGACCTTTGGGGCATAGATTTTGTTGGTCCCCTCCCTTCTAGTTGCGGAAATAAGTACATTTTAGTTGCGGTTGATTATGTTTCCCGATGGGTGGAAGCCCAAGCACTTCCTACGAATGATTCTCGTATAGTAATTTCATTCCTCAAAAAATTATTTTCTCGATTTGGTACGCCTAGGGCGATCGTTAGTGATAGGGGTGCGCATTTTTGTAACGCCCAGCTTGCAAAGATTTTAACAAAATATGGCATTACACACAAGCTCTCTACCGCTTACCACCCCCAAACTAACGGCCAAGTTGAAGTTATCAACCGAGAAATCAAACGTATATTGGTAAAAACCGTTTCATCTTCTAGGAAAGATTGGTCTTTCAAACTCGACGATGCTCTTTGGGCTTATCGGACGGCTTACAAAACCGCCATCGGTTCTACTCCGTACCGCCTAGTCTATGGAAAATCATGTCACTTACCGGTAGAACTCGAACACCGTGCATTTTGGGCTTTGAAGTCTTTAAATCTCGATCCTCACTTAGTCGCCGAGCATCACAAATTTCAACTCAATGAACTCGACGAGTGGCGCTCCAACGCTTATGAAAATAACAAGATTTATAAAGAGCGAACAAAGCACTTGCACAATAAAAATTTAAGGCACCCAAAAACTTTTAAACCGGGCGACCAAGTCTTGCTTTATAACTCTCGCTTGCGCTTATTTCCTGGCAAATTAAAATCGCGTTGGTCTGGTCCTTTTATTGTGAAAGAAGTTTTTCCTTATGGTACTGTGCTGATTTCACACCCGGATAAGGGTGAGTTTAAAGTTAATGGTCAGCGTCTCAAACTTTATTTTTCTGGTGACACTATTGCTGAGAACAATGAATCTATGCTCTTACCAAACACTTAATTATTTCGGTCGTACTTTTTCTTTCTTTTTGTACTTTTCTTTTTGCATTTCCTTTTCTTTTTGTTTTTTTTTTGTTTCGGCGGCTCCGGCGAATTGGACTCCTTGATCGCCTGCTTCAACATTGCTGCTTTCATGATGATTCGAGCCAATACTAAAGATGGTCTAATGCACAAGCATGGTGGAGCGGCAGCAACCTTCAGACTCGCCAATTCGGGGAAGTACCTGTTTTTTTTAATTATTTTCAATTCTTGTCTTTTCTTTTCCTCTTTCTTCCTCTCTTCTTTTAACATCGAGGACGATGTCTCTCTTAAGTCTGGGGGGAATTAAGAATTGCATTCTGTTCTCTTTGTTTTTTTAGGAAAATTTAAAAAAAAAAATTTATTTGCATTTTCTTTCTTTTATAAAAAAAATTATTCCACAAAAATTTGAAAATTAAGAAAACTCAAAAATCTATAGTAATTTGAGTTAATTTTGCTTCATCTTTAGTACCCCACGACTTGGTGTTTCCTTGTTTTAATCATTCGTGTATTTGTTAGCTAGAATAAATTTTTCTAGCTTTCACTTTGGCTATGTTTCGCGGGTAGTATGTTGACTCGTGTAGTGTTCTAATTAGGGTAGCATGTTATTTATGAAAAATCTTTTGAAAATTTGCGCTTTTTCATGATTTTCTTTTTATGTTTTTCACTTATATAAAATCTATCATCCTTTGTTTTCTCTTTTACAAAATCTTTGCAAAGTTGACTTATGTTTAGTGTAGTAGATGCGAACCGGTCTAGACGCTTATTATTTTCACTCTCATGATAAGTCAAGTTTCTTTATTTTCTACCTAGTCTTGCACCTTTTGAATTTTTCAAGATTTTGCTTTAGATAGACATAGGAGCATGAAAATGATTTAGGCCACCTCTTGATTCGGTTGAGCCTTTGCACTCTAAGCCATAAAATATTAACCTTTGCTAGCCACTTTGAGCTTTCCCCGTTTCTTTTGTAGACCCACTTATTTTCACCAAAGCCAAATAACCTACCTTTGGTGCACGCTTGAAATTTAGAGCTCTATTTGTTGCTAGCTTGTGCCCACGTTTGATAAAATGATGGAATTTTAATTTTGTTATCCTTTTGCTACAAAAGAAGAAGAAAATTATGAGATGAGTATGAAAAAATGAAATGAAAGAAAAAAGAAAAATTATTGAAGAAAAAATTGAAGAATGAATTGTTGACCCCTACCCTTATATTTCAAAATTATTTGGGGTGTCAAAATTTATTTTTGCTAGCATACAAGTTTTTGCAAAGCTCTTCTTTTTGTTTAAGTGTGCCTTAACCCTTCACGTTCATCTTTTGATATCCGCACCTTAAACCCAAGTCCTTTTGATTCATGCTCCTAGGTTTATTTTTAGTCAAGAATGCGAAAAAGTAGATTGGGTAACCCGTTTGGTAGGAGTTTAGAATCTTGATTTAGATTGAGGTGGCTATAAAATGTCTCTTAGACTGTAGTAGCAACTCAATGCTCTTTTCATTCGTCTCATTTCTTGGTTTTTACTTTTGCTAAAACTTGGGATGATTTATTTTTATGTTAGTGAAATCTATAAAATTTTATGTCATGGTTAAGTAAAAACTTTCAGGTTATTTTTCATATTCTCCCTACTTCTAATTTCACATCGTACTCGTGCACGGCATAGCCAAATTGATTAGTTAGTTCTTTTTTATTTTGCTAGCTCGTATGACTTTGCTTGGGGACAAGCAAATTCCTATGCATGAACCTCCCTCTCCCTCCTCCCATTAATTGGAATACATGCATCTTCCCAAGCATGTGGCCGAAATTCCTCCTCTCTCCTCTCTTCTCTTGTGATTTCTAGAACTTTCCCCCTCCATCTATAAATAGAGCCCATTCTTCATGCTTTGGGAGAACTTTTTGGCAAGAGAGCAAGTGTGAGATCAAGTGAGGGTTTTAGTTCTTTCTTTTCAAGCTTTTATTTTCCATGCTTTGTACTCCTTTGTCGTGAGAATATTATTGTTATTTCACTTTCATTATTGTACTCTCTTTATTTAACTAATGAAAATGTTTTCTTTCTACAATATTGCCATTTTCTTCTCTAATATGCGTAGCTAAATTTCCTCTTAGTGCTTGATTGGTTAGTATTGGGGTGAAGATTAATTTATAATTTGTCGTCTCAAATTCTTAGATCTCTTCGTGTCGGTTTATTTCTGATTAAATTTTGGTCGCAAGTTTATATTGCTAGTATATAAATTTCGCCATCCGATTTAGTATTCTAGTTAGCCGAGAGGCTCGTGGATGCTTTAGATCTCATTAGAAATAAAGGGTTTGCTGTATTTTCTTTGAGAATTGGAAATATCGCTGCTTTTGGATTCAGGATTTACGTTCATGCAATTTTAATTTATTTCAAATTTTAAGAGATTATGTTTGAAGTATTATTAAATTAGGCGGTAGTTGTCTCTAGCGAGCCTCTATCGTATTTCTTCAATCCTCCAATCGAAACGGAATTTTTAAGAATTAGAGCGCCTCTTTTATAATCGGATTCCCAAGAAAACCCAATCAAGTGCTAAGTCTTTTTAAATCGTGAATTTCTCTTTTATTAAATTTTCGTACTTGCAATTTTCATTTTCTAAAACCAAAACCAACTTTCGTTCGGTAGGATATTGGTAATGGCGTGAGTAGTAGTAATTGGCAACCCCGAGTTTAAATACGACCTTGGTACTAAAATTCGATAGGTACACTTGCTTTTTCGGGTTGATAGTAAATTAATCATCAATAGACCTCACATATAATCCCGTACACCATTCTAGATCCAAACACATCGACGTTCATCATCATTTCATTAGGGATCACATTAAGAAAGAGAATGTAAAAGTAAGCTTCATTGGGACGGACTCTCAACTTGCTGACATATTTACTAAACCCCTTCCCGATGCAAGATTTCGATTATTACGACTTGAATTAGGCGTCCTAGATCTTTCAAGTTAAAACATGCTTACTAATGCAATTTTCTTCATTTTTAACCATCAAAAACATTTCCAAAAATTCTGCAAATTCAGCATGAAACTGCTAATGGGACACCTAATCAAGTTCAAGCATCAAAATTTTCAACACCCTAAAAAATCACTTACTATTTCCCGCGCTAGCGCTAGCGCCGGCGCTAGCGTCGAGGTTCGAATTTCTGCGTTTTTAAAATTTCTAAAAATTCCTAAAAATATTTTGATCTATATGTACTATTTAGTTTTTGCACATCTGTTTTTCTTTTCTTTTTGAAAAATCAAATACAAAAATAGAAAACCAAATTACAAAAAACAATGTTTTTCATTTTGTTTTTTTGTGTGTCATTTTTTCTGCAAAAATCAAATACAAAACTACAAAAACAAAACAAATTACAAAAAAAAATGTTTTTCCTTTGTTTGCTTTTGTTGTTTCACTTGTTAAAGTTCATCTTTTTACAAAAATATAAAAATTACAAAAGCAAAAATTACAAAAATGTGCTTTTATTTGCTAAAATCAAATACAAAAATATAAATCTTTAAAACTATCAAAAAAAACTCTATGATTTTTTTTGAAAAATCAAGCATGATTTAATCTACTATTTCGAAATTCTACAATGTTACAATTTTTTTCTTCAAACTACTTTGGACATTGTCTTTCTTCATGCTTTGATATATCTATTCAAATGTGCATCAATTATAGTTTAAAAGTTGTGTAGGATCAAGCTTAGCATGCCTCTAAGTATGAGAAATGCTTTATGTTTGATAATGATATTTATTCACTCACTTTTTTGGCATTGTCTACATATGCATTTAATCTAAGAATGCTTGTGTATGTTTTGTATTAGTACAAATAAATTAAAATTGCACAAGTATCTTACCTACACTCCTTCTTTTGCACTCTTAAAAATTAAGAAAAGTGGTTATCTTTCTTCTTTCTCATAAAATCTATTGATTTGCAAAACAAGTGTATTCGGAGAACTTTGTACAAAACAAAATTATAAAATAAATGACAAAGGTAACTCCACCAAGCACTACTTGAACCTCCTGATAAGTCTTAATGAGCATTGTGAGGTTGAGCACCTTGGAAAGAATAATAAAGTGTCTTGTGCAAATCAACTTTTTCTTTCAAATATAAGAAAAACCACTTTCTCTTAAGTACACCGGATCACAAGTCTCAAAATTCAAAATAAAATATGTGATCCCCCAAGCACTACTTTGCACCCTGATAAGTCTTGATAAGCATTGTGTGTGCAAAGCACCTTGGTAGTTGTACATTTTTTGTGCATTAAAGTGTGTGGAAGTAATCTTATTTGTGTTTTATTGTGCTTCTTACTTTACATATTACTTGTATTTTTTGATTAAAACATTTGTTTACTCTCCTCAAAATTACACTTATGTGCACATCATTATCTTCCATAACACTTCTTCTCATGAGTATTGGATCCTAATGCTAATTCTATATTACTATTTCTTTATGAAATGCACTAAATACCCTAGCATGTGTTCTACAATGTTTTTGTATGTTTTTGAAATTAAGAATTAAAGTAACATTGTGGTCATCTCTTTTTGAAACACATTATTTCATGCTTGGTTATTCTAAAAATTAAAACTGCAAACTGATTTCCAAACAAAAACATAATTTTTTGTGATCTTTAACTTATATTTTTTTGGATTATCATTTGCTATAAGTCTTCCGCATCTTAACCATATAAGTGTGTTTACCTTGCGTTTTCATGCTTACTTCATATCTTGTATTATTTGCATCATCACTTATTCTTAAAAAATCCTATCTTTCATTAAGTGATAGATTTCCTTGGAACACTCTTTATTGGTTACTTCAAACATAAAAAAATTTTATGCTAAAAACTCTGAATATTTTGTAATGCTTATGACTCTGATCTATTTTAATGAAAAACAATTCTAAAACCTCCTTATCATTTACTTCAAAAGCTCGATCATGCCTTCTATTTTAGTTACACATTTTTTTAGTGCTTTGTTTCCCTACCCTCTTTTGCTAATAACAAAGGGGGAGAACTAACATGATAAATCTAGATGATAGCTTACATATTAGGGGAGCACTCACTTAGGGGGAGCACGTATTTAGGGGGAGCAAGTTTAACATGCTAGAATCAATTATTATCCTAAGTCATCACTCTCTCACACACACAAGTATAGTTTCATCATGCTTATCTATTAATGCTTTGATTTGTCATTAATGGATTTGTTAATATCAAAAGGGGGAGTTTGTTGGAACATGGTCTTCCGCATCTCCTAGGTTTGAGAATAACAAATCCCATGTATTTGATCTTGTGTGTTCAAGTGTGCAGGTTATCCAGGTCCACATGACTCAAGGAGGACACATGAAGACTGCCCCCGAATTTGAGGCAAAAATTCCATAATGGCCACTAGCGCCGCCGGTATTGATAGCGCCCGGCGCTAGCGTTGATTCGCGCGATTCCGGCAGCTTATTTAGAAGGAGCTAGCGCCCGGCGGTATCGGGTAGCGCCGGCGGCATCGTGATGCACAAGAGGCATAGAAGCCAGGTTGTCGCGGATAGGAGATTATGCCACGCAAAATGTTTCTTAATCCGGGCTAGCGCCGGCGGTAGCGCTAGCGCCGGCGGTAGCGCGTGTTCTATAAAAGGACCCCCTATCCTCACGATTTGAGACATCCATTGCATACACCTCAGAGAGAGAGAGAGATTGCTCGAGTTGCAGAGGCCTTCCTTGGCCGAATTCTGAAGTCCTGGCGAAGCGCTGCCAATTTCTGAAGGAGGATTCCATCACGCTGAATCCGAACGAACTCTGCCTCAACAAACGCTGATTCTCCAGCGGATCTTCGCCTCCTCGTTCAGAAGTTCATCTTGAGGGAGTTTTTAAATTATTGTTATTTCATTTCTCTTTTATCATTGTAAACGGTAGTGAAATCACCTCGTGTTGGCGACTAGGTCTGGGGTAGACTTAGGGCTGAAATTCGCCTCGTGTTGGCGACTAGATCTAGGCTAGGTCTAGGGGGGCTCAAAGCCACATCCGGGGAAGGATTGGCTAGAGCGGCTTGAGGCCGAATCCAGGGGAGGATAAGGCTAGGGCCACCGGTTTGCGGGGAAGCGAGTCCGGATAGAAAACGAAAAGAGTTTTTAAAATATTCGCCTCCGGATCTCTAGCGTCATAAGAGATCAAGTCTTGTAAAACTTATTCAATATGAATAAAAGCATGTCTCTTCTTTTTGTTTTACATAACTTCTTACTGTTTTAATCTTGCAATAGTTCTATGTTTTCTAAATAAATACTAAACTTTTTGAAAACCCTTATTCACCCCCCCTCTAAGGGCGCCGACCGATCCAACACAATCTTCCAACTTCTCCACATGCTCTTATGTGCGACCCTGCAGGCTCATATCGCTTTGGCAGTGACATTACATATTTGACCACTTCTAGATCACAATGGTAACTCCAACATAAAGGACCCCTCACCTCTCATTTTTTACAGACATCAGGGAGAGAGAGGCAGTGCTACAACTCCAGAGGCCATCTTGGCCGAAACTTGAAGTCCTAGCGAAGCTCTGCAAACTTCTGAAGGAGGATTACGTCACGCCGGATCCAAACGAAGTCCGCTTCTACAAACGCTGATTCTACAGCGGATCTTCGCCTCCACTTTTAGAAGTTCATCTTAAGGGAGTTTTTATTATTTTATTTCTCTTTCTTCATTGTAAACGGTAGTGAAATCGCCTCGTGTTGGTTACTAGGTCTGGGGTAGACTTAGGGCTGAAATTCGCCTCGTGGTGGCGACTAGATCTAGGCTAGTTCTAGGGAGTGCTCGAGGCCACATCCGTGAAGGATTGGCTAGAGCGGCTTGAGGCCGAATCCGGGGAGGATAAGGCTAGGGCCACCAGTTCGTGGGGAAGCGATTCGGGATAGAAAAGAAAAAGAGCCTTTTTATTATTCGCCTCCGATCTCTAGCGTCATCGAGATCAAGTTTTGTAAAACTTATTTATCATTAATAAAGCTTGTCTCTCTTTTTGTTTTACTTCACTTATTTCATGTCTTTAATCTTGCAATAATTCAAAGTTTTTTTAAATATAATCTAAGGTTTTTGAAAACCCTTATTCACCCCCCCCCCTCTAAGGGCGCCGACCGATCCAACAATAAGTTCTTCCCTTCGGCTTCTTTCATCATAAAGCTTGTCTATGATTTTGTTGAGCTCATTTGGATCGGTGTACTTACTGTAGGACATTCCCAGTTTCCCATCCGATTCAACCTTAAAAGGTCTGAGAGATTCTAGCTCCCTAGCTTATTCCTTAACAAGCCTTTTACTCTTTCTCAGAGCCTCCAAGAGATCACCAAACTGCTCTAATAGATCAATATGATTCTTATTGTTGCAAGATGAGCAGTATTCTACATCATCTTCAGAAGATGAACAATCACCTGATGCACTCTTGGTCTTCTTAAATGAAGCAGGTAGTAAATGTGTGTGAGTGGTGCATGCCTGATTATGATGTGATTCATCATGATTTTCTTCATCTGATAGAGCCGTCAACCCACAGACTTCCTCATCCTCAGAGTCACAGGCTGTGAGAGTCAAGGGTGCTCTTATTCTTTCTCCTACTCCAGAGCATTCTTCATCTTCTGATTTACTGTCTGAAGTGGTCAGTGGTGCTCTGATACATACCTCTTCATGAGAGGTTTCTTCTTCAAAATCTTCCTCTGACCCTTCCATGAGGACTTCTAAGGAGTCCCACATGTCCTTTGCTATAGTGCAATGACTTAGCATCTGGAGTGTTGGCAGATCTACTGCACTAGCTAGAATTTTTCTGGCTTCTTTGTCCATGCTGCTTAGAAGAACCTCATCTTTTATCATGGCCATTGAGGTACATAGTTCTTCTTGAACAACCAAAAACATTCTGGGATCCATTGCCTCCATGTAAATTCTTGCTCTAACTTTCCAAAGGGCAAAGTTCTCTCTAGAGCACATGACTATTCTTGACTCCATACTTATGAAACTTAGACACCCACTAGCAGATCTGTTCAAGTTGTTAAGCTTCTCTTTGAACAACCTGGCTTTGATACCACTTGTTATTTATTGGGTGTCGACTTTTCACCTAGAGGGGGGGGGGGGGGGGTGAATAGGTTTTTCAAATTATCTTATCCCCTTTTTGGTGTTCTTGATTTCTGATTAGTTGATCTATAAGTTATAAAGCATAACACAAAACACACACAAAGATATATAAAGGTTCCCCAAGACCGTCTGTATTTAGTAGTCCTCTGTCCCTCTGCGCCTACCCAGCAGTGTGCTAGGCTCGGCAAACGCCGCCAAAAACTTCAGGCCCTCAATCCTTACAACACGGGCCCGCAATTCCAACAGCCTATGCCCGCAAGCCCCTACTGCCCCCGAGCCCGCAAGCTCGACACTCAGGCCCTCAAGCCCTACCTATCTCAGACCCACAAGTCTATCCTCTGCCCCGGCCCTCAAGCCTCACAGGTCTCAAGCCCTCAAGCTTGACAAATAGGCCCGCAACCCTTACCTAGCCAGACCCGCAAGTCTAGCCTCTGCCCTGGCCCTTAAGTCTCATAGGTCTCAAGCCCTCAAGCTTGACAAACAGGCTCGCAAGCCTTACATAGCCAGACACGCAAGTCTAGCCTCTGCCCTGGCCCTCAAGCCTCACAGGTCTCCAACCCTCAAGCTAGAAAAATAGGCCCTCAAGCCTTACAAAGATTACAATAATAAAGACTATTACTTCTGCCGGATGAAGATTGGCAACTTTAGCCTGTTGAAGATCGGCATCTTTAGGTTGAAGAAGATGCTTCTTGATCTGGAGTTTTAGCTCTGGATCTTCTTCCGCTTCCTCTTAGCCTGATGGGGATTGGCTTCTTGTTAGTTGATGGAGATGACTGATTCTTCAGAGAACACTTGATGCTTGTTCTCTACTTGATCTTCTTCTCTTCTTCTCCGCCGAGAAAATACTGTTCTAATAAAGAGTAGCGCGAGATTCTTTTCTTTCTTTTTCTCTATTTTGAGGTCTCCTTTTCTAGGGCATCACTGTTCCCTTATATAGGACAGATGAGCCGAATAACGGTCACATGTTATGTCCTTTAATGTCAGACGCCCATTCCATAAGAGCACACGCTGATTGGACAATCAGGCAGCAGCAATAAATGCTGACAGCGCGTCCATAACTTTTGAATCTATCTCGACGATATTTCCAATGTTATGACGACATGGATGATATCTCGACGATAGGTCTTTGTCAATGCCTTAAGCCTTGGTAGATCTTCAATTCTTCTTGCTTCTGCCTATGATGCTGGTATCTCGACGATACGAGACATTCTGGCGATTCTACATATACGGCGATATGCTATCTTTGACTGTGTCGTTGAGATCTTCTTTCTTGATGTCTGTCATCGTAATCATGTTATTCTCTCGACAACATGAGTGATAGCATGTCGACAGATCATACTTTGACCAACTTCTTGTCTTTAGCTGTCCTTCTTCAGTCTTCTCGACGATCTGCCTTCTTTACGACGATATCCTACGCCATCAGTCATACTTAGCCTTTTCAGCGACGAGGCTTCATAGTTTGAAGTTGATGATGCTGCATCTTCTTGACGACATTTCTTCCTTTGTCTTCATTCTTCTCTGCACTCGATGAACGACAATCTTCGTTCGACGAACAACATTCTGTGTTCGACGAACTTCTTTCTTCTGTCCTGTCTCTGTGTTAGACGAACTCTATCCAGTGTTCGGTGAACATGCCAAGTCTGTGTTCGACAAACTTGCTTCTGCGTTCGACGATCTTGCTGAGTCTCATCGTTCGACTAACTTGCTAAATCTCAGCGGTCGACGATCTTCCTTCTGCGTTCAACGAACAGCATTCTGCGATCGACGAACTCGACAAGTCGCAGCGTTTGCTTTGCCCATCATTATGACGACAAGCATACTTTGTCGATGACATCTCCTTCTTCTCGACGATATAGTACTTACTGAATTAACTAAAATACTCATCATATTGTCGATCTCTGCAAGCATGAACTAGATGGAACATTAAATACAGCTTGCACTTATCATTGAGCTGAGCACATCTTCAAATCAGGAACATTGCAGGGCACTGCTCCCAACAACTTTCACCAAATGACCTTCGATTGGAATGAAACAATTTATGTTGCACTCGTATCGACCATGTGAGTCTAACTCAACTGACGGAAGTCAATTTGGAGCACGTATGCTCATTATACTAAAATAGCATCATTGTGACACGCTACGGTACTCAAAATGGTCACTTTCATCAGATGACCTCGGATTGGAACGAAATGAATTTTTTTGCACTCGTATCGACCATACAAGTCTAACGCAACTGACGGAAGTTAATTTGGAGCACATTTGCTCATTATACTAAAATAGCATCGTCGTGACGCACTACGATACTCAAAACGGTCACTTTCACCAAATGACCTCGGATTAGAACGAAACAAATTCTGTTGCACTCATATCGACCATACGAGTCTAACGCAACTGACGGAAGTCGATTTGGAGCGCGTATGCTCATTGTACTACTTCGGTGTTATGGTGAAGCACAATGCTACCCAAAACAGTCATTTCTCTAAATGAGCATCATTAAGCGGCGAAGGTCGGGTCGTGGTTTTCCTATGACCCAACCTAAGCTCCTCCAAGGGTTCAATTGAACCGGATAGACCCTATTTTAAAGTTTGGATGTTGCACAACTTACCTCCAGGTCTTTTGTGCTCTGCTTTGACACGCTGACAGGTATAACATTCTCATACAAACTTGGCAATGTCATTCTTCATTCCTGACCACCAAACGATCTGCTTCAAATCTCGATACATCTTTGTCAAACCAGGGTGGTAGGCAACACTCGATCCATGTGCGTCCTTACAAATCCTTGTCTGAATATCGCCATTATCAGGAATGCAATATCTACCTTGGAACTTCAAGGTACAAGTCTCATCAATTGAAAAATCCGGCAATTCTCCTTTTTCGATTCTACCTCGGAGATGCTGCAAATCTGGATTTTCTTTCTAATGTAACCTTGTGAGGGTAATCCATGAAGGCTCTTCAACATCCAATCTAGACTGCCAGACATTATCACTAACAGATATATTCATCAGCAAAAATTCCTCCACCAGAGTCTGCACAGAAAGATTGAAGATATGTGTGTTCTTCCTACTCAAGGCATCGGCCACCACATTAGCCTTACCCGGATGATACAGAATCTCAACATCATAATCTGCCACATACTCCATCCATCTACGCTGACACAAATTCAGCTCCTTTTGGATAAAGACCTACTTCAAGCTCTTATGATCTGAATAAATTTTGCATGATACTCCATACATTTGATGTCTCCACAGCTTCAAAGCATAAATTACCGCTGTAAACTCCAAGTCATGCGTTGGATAATTCTTTTCATGAATATTCAATTGTCTCGATCCATACGCAATTACCTTCCCTTCTTGCATCAGGACACAACCGATTCCAACCAAAGATACATCCACAAACACTGCATACTCAACCCCTTCGGTAGGTAAAGTCAAAACATGAGTGGAGCACAACCTTCTCTTCAATTCTTGAAAGGATTCTTCACATTCAACGCTCCAAATGAAAGTTGCGCTCTTCTGCGTAAGCTTTGTTAAAGGCGCAGACGAAACTGAAAATTCTTTCACAAATCTTCTATAATACCCTGCCAGCCCTAAGAAGCTCTTTATTTTTATAGGCGTCGTAGCTCTCTTCCAATCCAAGACAGCAGAAATCTTCACTGGGTCCATAGCTATTCCATCCTTGCTCACCACATGGCCCAGAAAAGACACTCGAGGAAGCCAAAACTCCTGCTTGCTCAGCTTTGCATACAACTTGTGCTCCCTCAAAGCTGACAACACTAAACTCAAATGCAAAGCGTGTTCCTCAGCACTTATAGAATATACTAGAACATCATCGATAAACACGACTACGAAATGGTCAAGGAAGTCTTTGAATACTCTGCTCATCATATCCATAAAGGCAGAGGGTGCATTCATTAATCCAAAGGACATCACCAAGAACTCAAAATTCCCATAACAAGAACGAAAAGCAGTTCGCGGTACATCAGACTCATGGATCCTTAACTGATGGTAGCTTGAATGAAGATCAATCTTCGAGAACACAAAACTACCCCACAACTGATCAAATAAATCATTAAAACGAGGCAACAGGTATCAGTTCTTGATGGTTACCTTGTTCAACTCTCTATAATCAATGCACAACCTCATCGAACAATCTTATTTCTTAACAAATAAAATTGGACACCCCATGGTGAAGAACTAGGTCAAATAATGCCACATTATAATAATTTGTCTAATTGGGTACGCAACTCTTCCAACTCTCGCGGAGCCATATGATATGGCGCCTACACAATCGGGCGAGTACCAGGCTCAAGGTTGATAACAAACTCCACATCTCTCTCAGGAGGGAGACCAGGAAGGCTAACAGGAAAAACATCAGAAAACTCCTGCACCATGGAGATATCCTCTACACCCGGCGAAGCACTAGCAGATTCTAAGATTGAAATAAGATAGGCGGAACCACCAGACTCTAAAAGATTTTGGGCACATACTGCAGATATGATCGAAGAGTCCTGATGTGGAGATCCATACACGCTTCTAGGTTGCCCATTGTCTCCCAAGAAATCCAAGTGCTTGACCTTGTACTGGATGACCACATCATATCTAGACAACCAATCCATGCCCAAGATCACATCGAAGTCTTCTAAGTCCACCACCTTCAAATCAGCATAGGCTAAGAATCCTCCTAGAAGAATAGGACAATCTCGGATACCCTCATTCGACACCACCGAATCACCGGATGGAAATTTAACACAGAGCGGATCACCGACTCGATCGATAGTTAAATGATGGCAGTCTACGAACTGTTGGATCGATTGGCACCCTTAGAGGGGGGGTGAATAAGGGAATAAAATTCTTTGTAAATTTTTACTAAATTGTTTAGAGAAAATTAGAATAAAATAACAATTTATCTTAAAGGAGGAAACAATTGTAATTTGCAATTCAATAAATTATGCCAAATGATAGAAATCAAGTAAACACAAAAGGAGGCATGATTATATTATATGAAAAAAAAATGTTTGCATAAATTTGATTTCCATATCGCTAGAAATCGGAGGTGTACAAATGTAAATATCTTTTCCTTTTCTATACCGACTTGTATCACCACAAACCAGTTGGCTTTAGTATATCCTTCTCCGGATAAGGCCTCAAGCCACTCTAGCCAATCCTTCCCCGGATATGGCCTCGAGCACCCTCTAGATCTAATCACCTAGAACTAGTCGCCAACACAAGGCGAATTTCTCCCTAAGTCCTACCCAGACCTAGTCGCCAACACATGGTGAATTCTCTAAACGGTTACAAAAATATATGGAATGAAAATAAAGATAACAAAAATAAAACCCCCTATATGAGATCTTCTGAAGTCGTAGATGAAGGATCGCTGTAGTGTGAGCGAGGTCGAAGCGATCGTCCTTCGGATGTAGCGTGACGTTGCTTCCTTCTCCAAAAATCCTCTTTGGCTTCGAGTGGGAGATGAACTTCCGGCAGAGTAACAACTCTGGAAATAAGGCACAAGTAATCTCTCTGGAAGCACTAACTCAAAATGAGAGAGAGCCCATCAATTTATAGAACTTGAAGATAGTGCCTGCGGTAGCGTTCGTGTGGAGTGGTTGCGAAACCGTCGGCGGCGTGGCGCTGTGCACGAACTTGAGATAGCGCCAGGTGGTAGCGCTAGCGCTGGCGATTGCATTCGTGTGGAGCGGTTGCGAAACCGTCGGCGGCGTGGCAGAACAAACTTTCGTCGAACGGAACAATTTTGTCTAACGAAATTTTCGTCGAACGCAGGCAAATTCGTCGAACGGAATTTTCGTCGAACGAAATTTTCGTCGAACGCAGGCAAATTTGTCGAACGAAACTCCAAGTTTGTCGAACACAGATTCGTCGACCTCAACTCGATGGAATTCCTCCTCTTGTTAACGCGGGGCGTTAACAGGTACCGCGAGCGTTAGCTCTCTTTCGTCGAACGCAGCTCGACGGCTTTGTTCTCGACGTCATTCCTTCTCAGCGGTTTTCTTCTCAGCGGTTGATAACGCTGGGCGTTAACTCCTAAAGCGAGTGTTAGCTATCTTTCCAGAGAATCATCTCCAATCTATTTTATACCTATGGAGTATTGCACCTATAGTTCCTGCATACTCTAAACACACAAAATACAAGATCAAATACAATTTGGGATTTGTTATTCTCAAACAAAGGGATGTGACACACATGTCCAACAATCTCCCCCTTTTGATAATAACAAATCCTCTTAGCAAGAAATCAACAGTAGTTTTTATAGTATATGATAAGCAAGATGATAGTGCAACTATAGTATATGATAAGCAAGATGATAGTGCAACTATAGTATATGATAAGCATGATGATATGCATACTCCCCCTATCTTAAAGCTCCCCCTACATAAATGCAATTTATGTTTTACTCCCCCTAAATGATAGATTACATGAATTATTCTCCCCTTAATCTTCTATATTTCTCCTATATAGATTTCTTCAATTAATCTCCCCCTTTTGGTATTATCAAAAGAAGGTAGGGTGAGGGTAGTAAGGAGGCATTTCATATAAATGATAAAGCATGATTGAGTTTTGTAATATAGATAATGATGAAGATTGTAAGCATAGTATATAAGAGATTTCAAATAAAAAGATAAGAGTTGTAAGCAAGCGGAAGATTCTAAGAAACATCTTTTTGTAAGCATGAAAAACATAAGTAAAAATATGAGTTTTAGTTCAAAATTGAAAGATGTTTTAACTTTTTTGAAATCTCAAAGCTTTTCATAGAGATACCAAGCATGAAATGAACATATCAAAGAGAGATTATACTACAATGTTACTTAATTTTAAGTTCAAGAGATACCAAAACATTGGAGAGATCATGCTAGGTTATCTAGTGCATTTCTTATATAAAGAGTAGTATAGATAAAGCATTAGAAACCAATACTCATGAGAAGAAGTGTTATGAAAGATAATGATGTGCACATAAGTGTATTTTGGGCAATGTTAACAATTGATTTAAATCAACAAAATACAAGACATATGTAAAGTAAAGTGCACAATAAAACACAAGTAAAATACTTTCACACACTTTTAATGCACATAATTTTTAACAAACTGGTGTAATAACCAAGGTTTGCGCAAGACACTTTACAATTCTTTCCAAGGTGCTCAACCTCACAATGCTTATGAAGACTTATCAGGAGGTTCAAGTAGTGCTTGGTGGAGTTATATTTGTCTACAGATATAATTTTTTGTTCATATTTATGAGACAACATTCTCCGAATACACTTGTTTTGCAAACCCAATTTTTTAAACTTAACCACTTTTCTAAATTTCATTAGTGCAATTCAAATGTAGTGTAGGCAATAAACTTATGCAAGTTTTAATTCATTGTACAAATACAATACACAAGCAAGCATTTTTAGATTTAAACACATATGTTGATTACCAAAATAAGTGAGTGAAAGGTATCATTATCAATCATAATACATTTACTCATACTTAGAGGCATGCTAAGCTTGGTTCTACACATATTTTTCAATACAATTGATGCACTTTAAATAGATATATCAAAGCATGATAAACATAACAATGTTTATAGTAATTTGAAGGAATAAATTGTAACATTGTAAATAAGTCTAAATAATAGAATTCATTCATGCTTGATATTAACAATAAAGATCATACAGTTTTTTTTGTTTTGAAAATTTTTTATATGAGATAAAAAACAGAAAAATCACAAAAACATATTTTTGTATTTTTGAATTTTGAACTTTTATAGTTGATTTTTCATAATATAAATAAAAAAAATAAAAATCTCAAAAACATATTTTTTTTTATTTTGAACTTTTATATTTGTTTTTTTATAATATGAATAAAACAAAAATAACAAAAGTCAGAAACACAACAAATAAGTAGTATATATGAACTAACATATTTGTATAGATTTTTAGAAATTTTAAAACACAGAAAAATCAGACACCCACGCTAGCGCCGGCGCTAACGCTAGCGCTGGAAACAGTACATGATTTTTTAAGAATTTTAAAAATCTGATTTTTGATATTGATTAGGGGTCTTAAGAGTAGTCTTATGCATAAGTTTTGTAATTTTCAGAGATGTCTTGATTGCTTAAATTGCATAAAACATTAGCGTTTTACATGTTATTCATCCTAAGATGTCTAAGACTCCTAATTCCAACCTTAACATTTGAAACCTTGCATCGTGAAGAGGTTTAGTGAATATATCAGCAAGTTGAGAGTCCGTGCCAATGAAACTTATTCTAACATTTTCCTTCTTAATGTGATCCCTTATGAAATGATGACGTACATCTATATGTTTGGATCTAGAATGGTGTACCAGATTATTTGTGAGATCAATGGCACTTTTGTTGTCACATTTTAGTTCAATAAGTTTTAGATGAAAACCAAAGTCCTCTAAAGTTTGGCTCATCCATAGTGCTTGTGCACAACAACTTCCTAATGCAATGTATTTGGCCTCCGTAGTGGAGAGTGCAACCGAGTTTTGTTTCCTACTAGACCATGCAACTAATGAAGGTCCTAGAAAATGACAAGTACCACTAGTGCTTTTTCTATCAAGTGAACAACCAGCGTAGTCCGAATCGGAGTAGCCGTGAAGTGTAAATGAATTACCGCTTTTAAATGAGATTCTTTTGGATTGGCTTGAAATCGAGCACATAAACATACGCCAAACATAATATCGGGTCTAGTTGCACTTAGATAAAGTAGAGATCCTATCATACCTCTATATAAAGTTTGATCTATAGAAATTCCTGATTCATCTTTTCCTAATTTTAGTGATGCACTCATTGGTGTAGAAGCATGTTTAAGGTTTTCAAATCCAAAATGTTTTAGCATATCATGGACATATTTAATTTGACATACAAAGATACCATCAATTCTTTGTGATATTTGAAAACCAAGGAAATAAGAAAGTTCTCCTACAAGACTCATTTCAAATTCATTTTTCATCACTAAAATAACTTCTTTACACATCTCTTCATTAGTAGATCCAAAAATAATATCATCAACATATATTTGTAAAATAATTATATCATCATTGTTGCGCTTAATGAAGAGAGTATTATCCGCACTTCCCATAATATAACCGTGCTTTAATAAAAATGATGTAAGTCTTTCATACCATGCATGGGGCGCTTGTTTTAAACCATAAAGCGCTTTCTTTAGTTTATAAACATGATTTGGAAAATTTTCACTAATAAAACTGATGGGTTGTTCAACATAAACTTCTTCTTTTACAAACCCATTTAGAAAAGCACTTTTCACATCCATTTGAAATAGTTTTATTCTTTTAAAACTTGCAAATGCTAGAAAAATTCTTATAGACTCTAATCTAGCAACGGGTGCAAAAGATTCATCAAAATCTATCCCCTCGATTTAAGAATATCCTTGTGCTACTAATCGTGCTTTATTTCTAGAGATTCTTGACTCACCATCTAATTTATTTTTAAAAATCCATTTTACACCTACAACTGGGTGCTTAGATGGTCTTTCAACTAATTTCCAAACATTATGTTGCTCAAATTGTTCTAACTCTTCATTCATAGACAAAAACCAAAATTTATCATTTAAAGCAGTAGAAACGGTTTTTGGTTCTATTTCGGAAACAAAACAAATATTTGAAAAAGATTCATGAAGAGAAGAGCGAGTTCTTAGCCCGATGGATGGTTCACCAATTATCAATTCCCGTGGATGATCCTTTGATAATTTCAAGGCACTTGGAGGTACATATTCATCTTCCTTGACCTCCTCTTCTTCTTCTTTGTAAGGTTCCTCATCACCATTCTCCAAAGGTTGTAAGAGATCATCCTCGTTGCCTGCGGAAAGTTTTTCTACACAAGGAACAAACTCGTCAAATTTTACATTTATTGACTCTTCAACTCTACCAATTATTTTATTAAAAATTCTATAAGCTTTACTAGTTGAAGAGTACCCAAGAAAAGTTCCTTCATCAGATTTTTCATCAAACTTTCCCAAGCTATCTTTTGTATTCAAAATAAAACATTTACAACCAAAAACTTTAAAATAAGATACATTAGGCTTCTTTTGAAAATAGAGTTCATATGGTGTGAGATTAAGAGATGGGCAAAGCATGATTCTATTCAAAACATAACACGATGTACTTACGGCTTCGGCCCAAAAGGAATTAGGTAATTTATATTCACATAACATAGTGTGTGCTAGTTCTTGAAGTGTCCAATTCGTTCTTTCTACAACACCATTTTGTTGTGGTGTGCGTGGTGTAGAGAACTCATGTTTAATGCCTAACATTTCACAAAAGGATGTAAATTTTTCATTTTCAAATTCTCCTCCATGATCCGAGCGGATGCATTTAATTTTTAAATCACTTTCATTTTGAATACGAGTACATAATTTTGCAAATTCACAAAACGCATCGGATTTGGAAGAGAGAAATAATGTCCAACAATATCTTGAAAAATCATCTATTAAAACATGTGTATATAATCTACCACCAAGACTTGCAGTGCTAACGGGACCAAAAAGATCCATATGAATTATTTGCAAGGGTCTTGTAGTAGAAATGAAATTTTTACTTTTGAAAGAGGATCTAGAAAATTTACCTTTTTGACATGGTGAACAAAGTGAAGGTAAAGTTTCATTTAACCTAGGCAATCATCTAATTAAATTACTTTTGGCAAGTTTTACATTGAGCTTTGTGCTAGCATGCCCTAGTCTTCTATGCCAAAGTTTTAATTCATCATTTTTAGTGATAAAACATTTTATAGATGATTTAGAAAGATCATGTAAAGAAACAATATAAACATTATGTATTCTTGGTGCAGTTAGTAAAATATCTTTTGTAGTAGGATTAGATATTTTGCATAGATTAGTAGAAGATTCAAATAACACATCTAATCATTTATCACATAATTGGCTAATAGAAATTAAGTTGTGTTTTAATCCTTTCACATATAGAACATTAGATATAGTAAAGGACTTGTTACCAACTGTACCAATTCCCATGATCCTTCCTTTTCCGTTATAACTAAACATCACGATCCCTCCCTTCTTCTTTTCTAGGCTAAGGAACTTTGCTTTATTGCCCGTCATGTGCTTGGAGCATCCTGAATCGAAGTACCACACGTCTTCATTGTCCTTAGCCTGCCAGCATATCTAGAAAGAAGATGAGAGTAAAGATCCGGATACCCAAGTGGTACCACCCATAGAATAAGTGGAAGCCTTAGGTACCCAGATTTGTTTTATAGTATTTTGTTTTATTTTCCTGCAAGAACTAGATGTGTGAACTAACCTATAACAGTTTGCACACGAAATAAAGGGGGTTGAGACCCTTATCTGGAAAATTTTCTTGCTGGAAGAAATTGGATATACAGAAGAAATACATTTTGAAAAAGAGAATTCAGGTTTCTGGTATGAGGTGCTAGCGCCGGCGTTAGTGGCTAGCGCCGGGCGGTAGCCCTCACCTCGATATCCGAGCCCAAATTTTCCAGAACCATGGCACTGGTTCCCTAAAATCATTTCCAGTGATTTTTGGCCAATTCCAAATTTTTTTAATGGCAATGGTGTGATCATGAACTTGTGCTTTAAGTGAAGAATTTTCTTTCACAAGCATGACACACCTATTTTCAAAACCTTTTTTTTATTATTTTTGATTTGCAAAAGAGAGGCTTCTAATTTCCTTTCTAATTCCCCCTTCTCTTTTGTAAGAGTTTTGGCATGAGAGAGGGTTTTGGAAAGTGACTCTTCAATATCTTTTGCCAATTTAGTGGAGTGATCACACTCTTGGCAAGAATCCTTTCTCTTGTCTAAAAGAATTATCTTTTTGGAAAGCTTTTGATTTTCTTTAATAAGAGATTCATTTTCACGATTCAATAAAATACTATCTTTCATATTTTTATCAAAAGCTTTGCAAGTTTCAAGGAATTCATTAAAGAGTTCATCATAAGTGGGAGGAGTTACCTCAGTGTCACTAAGAACACTGGTGTCGTCGCTGTCGTTTTCATGTCCCATGAGGCACATGTTTGCTTCCTCCTCTTCGCTTGATGAAGACCCGCTTGATTCTTCGGAGGAGGAGGAGTCATCCCATGTTCTAGCTTTTAGCACCTTCTTCTTCTCCTTCCCTTTGTGCCACTTTTCCTTCTTCTCCTTCAAGAACTTTGGGCACTGGCTCCGAATGTGCCCGGTCTTCATACAATGAAAGCACTCCGGTGGGGGTCTTTCTTCTTCATCGTCGCTCTCCTTTTCCTTCTTTGAGGATGACTTTTTCCATCTTGCATCCTTTTGGATAAATTTCCGGAAAGTGTTTCTCCTTTCTGGATTTCGCATGAATTTTCGGAAATTCTTTACCAAAAGGCTTTCTTCATTTTCATCCTCATCCTCTTGGCACTCCTTCTTTGATGTTAGTGCCAATGCCTTCTTCTTTGGCTTCTTGTTGTATTCATCATATTGGATTTTGAGTTCTACCTCATGGGTTTTGAGATTCCCAATGAGGCTCTAAACATGGAGCGTTCTTAGATTGTGCGATTCTGAAATGGCCATCACCTTCGGGTTGAATTTTGGTGGAAGGGAACGAAGAATCTTTCGGACCAAGTCGCTGTTGGAGAAGGTCTTTCCAAAAGCTTTGGAGGCATTGACGATCTTGGTGAAACGGGTGTACATGCCATCAACATCTTCACTTTCATCCATCCGGAATTATTCATATTCCGACTCAAGTTGGAAAAGCTTTGAATCTTTAACCTGCGATGTACCTTCATGAGTAACTTCCAAATGATTCCAAATTTCATATGCAGTAGTACATGCAGAAATTCTATTAAATTCATTTCTATCTAATGCACAAAATAGAGCATTCATAGCCTTGGCGTTATTTTTGCATTTTAGTTTATCCCTATCATCCCATTTATCTTTTGGTTTATCTAAAGTTATCTCTCCAACTACAAATGTAGGAGGAGAGTATTCCTCTTATACCATATTCCATACCTCAATATCTAGGGTCATAATCATAAGAAAACAACGCATCCTATTTTTCCAATAATTATAATCTGACCCGGTAAAGAGTGGAGGTCTACTAATTCCCTGACCCTCGGAAAAAGCGAGATCATAAGACGCCATTATTCCTGGCTTTTAAATCGTTTGGAATAACCTGCCTCTGATACTACTTGTTGGATCGATTGGCGCCCTTAGAGGGGGGGGGGGGGGGGGGGGGGGGGGGGAGTGAATAAGGGAATTAAATTCTTTGTAAATTTTTACTAAATTGTTTAGAGAAAATTAGAAAAAAATAACAATTTATCTTAAAGGAGGAAACAATTGTAATTTGCAATTCTATAAATTATGCCAAATGATAGAAATCAAGTAAACACAAAAAAGAGACATGATTATATTATATGAAAAAAAAATGCTTACATAAATTTGATTTCCATATCGCTAGAAATCGGAGACGTACAAATGTAAATATCTTTTCCTTTTCTATGCCGACTTGTATCCCCACAAACCGGTTGGCTTTAGCCTATCCTTCCCCGGATAAGGCCTCAAGCCGCTCTAGCCAATCCTTCCCCGGATATGGGCTCGAGCACCCCCTAGATCTAATCACCTAGAACTAGTCGCCAACATAAGGCGAAATTCTCCCTAAGTCCTACCCATACCTAGTCGCCAACACAAGGCGAATTCTCTAAACAGTTACAAAAATATATGGAATGAAAATAAAGATAACAAAAATAAAACTCCCTATATGAGATCTTCTGAAGTCGGAGATGAAGGATCGTTGTAGTATGAGCGAGGTCGAAGCGATCGTCCTTTGGATGTAGCGTGATGTTGCTTCCTTCTCTAGAAATCCTCTTTGGCTTCGAGTGGGAGATGAACTTTCGGCAGATTAACAGATCTGGAAATAAGGCACAAGTAATCTCTCTGGAAGCACTAACTCAAAATGAGAGAGAGCCCATCAATTTATAGAACTTGAAGATAGCACCAGCGGTAGCTCCTAGCGCCTGCGGTAGCGTTCGTGTGGAGCGGTTGCGAACCCGTCGGCGGCGTGGCGATGTGCACGAACTTGAGATAGCGCCAGGCGGTAGCGCTAGCGCTGGCGGTAGCGTTCATGTGGAGTGGTTGCGAAACCGTCGGCGGCGTGGCAGAACAAACTTTCGTCGAACGGAACAATTTCGTCGAACGGAATTTTTGTCGAACGGAATTTTCGTCGAACGCAGGCAAATTCGTCGAACGAAATTTTCGTTGAACGAAAGTTTCGTCGATCGCAGGCAAATTCGTCGAACGGAACTCCAAGTTCGTCGAACGCAGATTCGTCGACCTCAACTCGATGGCATTCCTCCTCTTGTTAATGCGGGGCGTTAACAGGTACCGCAAGCGTTAGCTCTCTTTCGTCGAACGCAGCTCGACGACTTTGTTCTCGACGGCATTCCTTCTCAGCGGTTTTCTTCTCAGCGGTTGATAATGCTGGGCGTTAACTCCTAACGCGAGCGTTAGCTATCTTTCCAGAGAATTATCTACAATCTGTTTTATACCTATGGATTATTGCACATATAGTTCCTGCATACTCTAAACACACAAAATACAAGATCAAATACAATTTGGGATTTGTTATTCTCAAACAAAAGGATGTGACACACATGTCCAACACGAACTTCCTAGCCATGAAGGAATGAGTCACACCCGAATCGAAGTGAACGCGCGCCCAACAGTTCTTTACCTTAAACTCACCTATAGAACCATGCACATAACTAATATACTCGGAATTTAAGTCTAAAATTACAAGCTAACTTACAGGGTCGGAATCTAACCTGAAATAACCTGGGAAGAGCACTGGGCCTCTTCTTGAGTTACTGCATTTAACTTGCCCTTTCCTCGCTCTAACTGCTGCTTCTTCGGTGGTGACAAGGCCTAAAGCAGAATTGGTTGCAATGCAGGCTGGGACTGCAGGCACTTAAACTTCATATGTCCTTTCTACCCACACTGAAAGCAGGTCTTGCTATTCATCCAACAACGGGCAGCATCATGCCCCTTCGGATCACACAAAGCACAGGAAAGATCATTTGGTGCACACTGAATTGCTAGCACTTGGGTCTGATTCTGAGCACCCAGTCTCTTGAAACACTTCTCAAAGGGGTGGCCTGCACGACCACAGAAACTGCACACTTCCTTGCTTCCTTTCTTCGGAACAGGGCCAGATGCCCTAGGAGCTCCACTACCTTCAACTTTTCTCTTTTATTTCATCTTCATGCCACGATTCTTGGCATTATCAATGGCATCAACCTTCAGAGCTGCTTCCACTACTTCAGTGTATCTTCCTGATCGATACGTGCTAGTAAACTGCTGGATGTCACTACGGAGACCACCCATAAATCTTTTAATTATCCCCTCTTCTGGAATTAACAATTCCGGAGGAAAATGGCTCAGCTTGCTAAATTCAATCTCATACTCACTAACTGTGAGTAGTCTTTGCTTCAAATGAAGGAAGTTATTCATTAACTTATCTTGCTCCGCATATAGCAAGAACTTCTTCAGCAGCATTCCCTTAAATCTGTCCCACGAGCATTCCTCGGTGAGACTTTCCTTCTCTCTTATCCACCAGCCATTAGCAAGGCCCTTCAACTGGAAAGCGGCAACCATGACCTTCTAGTCCGCAAAAATTCCGGTATAAGAAAACATTTCCTCTATAGGTAGTATCCAATCATCCAAAGCCATGAAGTCAGCCCTCCCACCATAGGTCGGGAGTCCTAAACGCTGGAAGTGCGAAATAAAGTTCATCTCTGGCGGCAATAGAACTGGAGGTGCCAGAGGAGCTGGAGGAATGGGGGCAACCGGAACCAAAGCAGGATGTTGTTGTAAAGTGGCAGTCAACAACGCCTGTACTTGCTCTTGCATTGCGATCATTTGTCTAGATAGGGTCTCGTTACTATGTCCCAGCTCTTCTATCATAGCCTCACTATGAGGGCCAGAAGACTCACCCTCGTACTGGGGGTGATCTCAATGATTAACATTTCGGGGCCATCGCCTAAAAATACAAACAAGCGGTCTATCACAACTTAACTAAACGCTAACATTCACCTATTCACAACTCAACAGGAAAAAGTGTAGATACTTGCTCTTGCTACTACCATGCTCTGGGATTCTTTATGAATGATATCATGCATAACTTAACTCTTATGCATATAATGCAAATGCATGAACGCTTAAAAATCTTCATTTTAAATCATGTGTGTACGAGCGTCATCATGTATATCTTTAACTTGGCACGTGTGCTAATGATATGTTATGATGTGCATGTTGTGCTATGCATTCTAATCAAAGCCTTAGTGCATGTTATGAGTGGCATACACATGAAATATTATGCATCTCATACTACATAATATTGCATGTAACGAAATTAGCATCTAGTAACATCCATGGGATAATGTTAAGCCGCCCATATAACTTAACAGTTACATGTTGTCACACCTATAAGGATCCATATACAAACACATATTTATGCATCCCATACTACATAATATGCCCCGTATACTTCTTATCATGCTATGAGTGTAGTGTTCATGCTTCAATCAAGGCATACAGATGACCCTTCGGTGTGTGTATGCAATGAAACAGATTCTAAATACAGATGGTTGTTTGACTAACCATCCAAATACTGATCTGAACCTACCTCGGATACCAAATGTGCAACCCGCATTTTTCCCAATATATAAATATATTATCAGAGTGGGGAAAAATATGCGGTGTGATGCCACGTCGTGTAGGAGACAACTACAGATGCTCAGGCAACTACAATTCTATGTTTGCTTTCATAAAAGATATTCATTTGTAAAAAAGTTATGTTTAAAGACATAATTTATAATTTTAGGATTTAGATCGTGTCCCTCAGTCCAATGGATCATCTAGTCCATGAGTAGAAACTATAATTACACTGCGGAAAAGAAAGTATGAAGTTTGATTTAATTCACCCTATATGAGCATGACGACCAAATCATCTAGCTAATGATATGCAGAACTCTACATTTATTATAAGTAGGAAAAGAACTTTTTATGATCTTCAAATTAGGGTGGCATTTAATTTAAACCATGCCATGAATAAGAATATGCAAGTTGTATACTTAAAATATCTAACATGCATCCTAGTATAAAACCTTCCCAGAGAGCAATGCATCAATAGGAAAAAGGTAGTAGTAGCAGGCACATCAAGTAAACAATCTACACAAAGAAACAACAACGTGCGTCAACCATCTAACACGAACCCATAGAAATGTCAAATTACATCAAAATAGACTAAATAGTCAAAGAAAGTCACAGATGACTAATCCTCACCAAGGAGGAGAAAGGAAAAAAACAATATCCAAGATCTGGAAGGACAGCACGATCAACCTGCACAGCTACCGGTCCGAACCTGAGGCATTCAACAGAAAAGAATGCATCAGCAACAAGGCTCAAAAAGGCGGCTCAATATAATAAGATCACCAAGATCAAAAAGAGAAGGAGTTTACCAACTCCAGAAATGAAACTGTAAATCAACAACATAAAAGACCATATTAACCATAATGGCCAAAAAGGTTAGCAATCTTGGCTAAATAAGTAGTAAAAGTCTTGCAACAAGTGCGACAATGATTTATAAGAAATGGTCATAGAAAAAGGTATTGTGTGGTCCAAGTGAATCCATGAGCAAATAGTGAATCAGTAACACGGGACAATAACAGGCACTGAGGTGGAGGCCACAATCTTCCACTCATCAACAGTCCAAAATACCGCTGGGTACCATGATTACACCCAAACAGGCACTGTGGAGGAGGCCTCAATAATCTCTCTCACCAACAGTCCAAAACCAGCTCATCACCAGATCACATAACACCACACACAACATGATAACAAGAGGAAAATACCAAGATTTTCATGAACAAACAGCCACTAGATGAATCCAGAGGTCACTCGACGAATTGCACTAACACTCGATGACATTTCTAAGTCTCGGCAGATTCATCGAAATCACTCGTCGAATCCAGGATCACTCGACGAAGCCGGAAGAAGATGACTGAAATCTTGATTATCTTTCTTCTGCCTCAATCTATATAATTATTCCTTGTCGAATAGCATTTGAATTTCTTTCCTCTTTTATTCTGTCCTTAGAAGGAATGTCCATTGGACAATTGATATTTCCTTCTATCTTTGTTCTCGACCCGTCCATCTGATTTGAATAACCTTCTAAGAATATCTTTGATGCATCTCTGGAATGCTCCATTCTATTCTTGGCAATAAATGAGAAGTTGGAGAACATATTTCTGATTCGCAAAACATCTGGAAAAGCATCAAAAAGGATAGTAGAAAACCTTCCTTTTCTGTTTGTATTCGACGTTGTGTCGACTTCATTATTCGTCATATCAACGCACCTCTGAGTTGTTATAGAAGTAGCTTCGAATTCCTTCTTTGCTCTGGATGAACTCAGATGTCAATGTTGCATTGAGTTCTTATCGACGTATCCATCGAGTTGAAGACTTGGATTTGAACTTCATCTTCTGCGTTGAATTAAAGTCAAAGTTGTGTCGACTTCTAAGATAGCTTCGGTAGGATCTTCCTTCTGCATCGACTTTAATTCGAAGTTGCTTCAACTTCTGATAGGTATTTGACAGGCTTTGTCTTCTGCGTCGAGATCATTTTGACGTTGCATAGACTTCACTTATACTTCGATAGTCAGATTGTGTTACTTCGACTTTCAGTCAGAGTTATGTCGACATCTAGTCGATGTTGCGTCGACCTCTATTCGACGTAAGTTTAACTCAGACTGAATTTGTGCTTCTCTTGACCTGGTCTTGACATTCTAAGGTGAGTGTGACATCCTAGGACATCTAATGACCATTTTACCAATTCTATACAATGTGGGTAATATAACCTAATTGATAAAATCACTTTATGATAATTTGTTAGATAAATCAAAAGGGTTTTTCCCAACCATCTCCCCCTATTTATCTTAACAAATTTTACAATTTGATTAAGTGATTTCAAACATACTTTGACATAAAATTATATATATATATATATACACATATACACAGATCAATAATGACATTTTAAGCACATAGGCAATATGATGAGCTTTCAAGAAATCATATTTATTTTCATAATCATGATAATTGTATCCACCAGTTGATATAATATAATTTTCATAATCATGATATTGAGCTTTATTCTGCTATTGGGATTGTTTATTTTATATTACAAGAGCAGAACATATGTTAAGAACTCCCCATGGTTTAATGCAGGTATCTCACCCTGAGTTCCTGCATGGAGCTCCCCCTAATGTAGTGCAAGCGTTTCTTGAGGATTTGCAAGAGGCTCCCCTTGGATTTGTGCATCTCCTAAGAGGACCTCTGGAATTGTTGTTTGAAATACAGTCAGCTTGTTAGGAATGTTATGATCAAAAGCATCAGCAATCTTGTCCTTCTCCTGGCCATCCTATTTTTCATGACCAATCACTTCCTCCTCATGAAATTTCTCCCCCTTCTGAACCTTACTGACAAGGGAGGTTAAGAATTCTTTAGACACCATAGAGGAGGACATGAATGCTTTGAGGGCTAGGAAAGACTCTTTTGATTCCTTCAGTTCACTCTCCATCTGTGAGTACTTCCTATTGAACTTTCTGGCTTGAGTGGCCAGTAAGTCAGCAAATGTCCCAGTAGCCAGTCCTCCTGCTTTGGATATAATTTGTTCCATATCAAATGGTTGTATAGACTGGGAGGAAGAAACATGAGTTGTGTCAACTGGATATGTTGGTAAATCACTTGGAGGAGGTAATTATGGATGAAGTGATTCCAATGGATCAAGATCACTAGGGGATTGTGGTAGAGGAGCAGAGTGAATATCTGGAGGATTTTTAGCATGAGAGGTTGTAGGTAGTTGTTGTTGTTGTGGTTGTGGGGTGAGGTTCTGAGGATGCATTGGCCTCATTTGAAACTGTATCTCTTGGGGGATTTGGTAGACTTGACTCATGATCATGTGGGGGTGGAGAAGGAGGAGGTGAAGATGCAGCTTGACTAGGCTTTAGGATCTGTCTGGTCCACTTGGAAAAGACCCCAATGTTGATCCTTTTCCCAGGAGAAATGGGCACTCCTTTTGATTTGCATATTGTTGGGTAGTGGTGGAAGAGGACCTGACTCATAATTCTCATGTAAGAGTTCTCCTTATTAGCATATTTGTGTCCTATCATCTTCAGGGTGCATCTCCCCCAGTTTATCTTCTTGTTCAGAATCAGAGCCCCCATAATCTGCAGCTGCTGCTTTGGGATGGCATCATGTTTTGATATCTTGCATAGCAGTACCTTCCCTACTATATCAGCCAGGAATCTATATTCTTCAGCAAGATCAATCTTCTTCAGATTGATGGCCTTCTCTTTCCTGAACTGCATGATTTCTAAAGCCTGTCTTGTCTCTTCCCCTATTAATTCATCATAATCACTACCAGCTGGTAGATCATATGTTTGATTTAACACTTCCTCTATAATGTTTATGTCACTCCCAGAAATTTTCCCATTGAGGGATCCATCATCTCCTATGTGAAGATTGTCTTTAAACTCTGTCTGTTCGACATCCAGGATCTTGCACCTTGTAGAAATCAGCTTTGTCAATCCAGCAGTTTGGAACAAGCCGAGAATGGCTTTGAAGTTATCAGATGCTGCGTTAAATGACTCCACATCCATATCGAATCCTGAATTGATCTTAGGAGGAGCCATTGATTTTGAGATAAAGTACCTGCAAAGAGAAGAGAGAGATAAAAAAGAGAGAAGAATGCAAGAGAGCTGGAGAGAAAGAAAGTACGAGAGAAAGAATGAGAGAATTTCAAAGCTTAATAAATTCGACACCTATGTTGCTTAAAAGAAGATGATTTGCCGCAACTTAGGGTTGTATTCGAAGCACCGTCGACAAAAATTAATAGTTAGCGCGCCAAAATGTGTCGAAGCAGCTTATAGAAGTGAAACTGTGCGCACTTGTCATGTCGACATTGCGTCGATTAGAACTCAACGCACTTTCGATTTTGACAAACAACTATTAAATCGACATATGCGTCGATATGAAATCGACGCTGCGTCGAATGTTATTCGAATTATCTTATTTAGATGGCTCTCGAAGCTGGTGTCGAATAGAATTAGACGGTACATCGAATTCTAGTCGACGCAACTCTTAATAAACAGTTCTATTTTCTTAGAAAGTTCTTCCTGTTTTTCCCAGCAATGATTTTTATTGAAAATAGTATTTATACTATTATTTTTTATAAATTATAAACTCAACAAAGAATTTTAGAGTAGAGATTACTCCCTTTGCATACGTGTTGTTTATAATTGATCATCTACTTCTTTCTTTTCCCTTCACTTTCTCTTCTTTACATCTTCCTACACAAGTAACTCAAACATTAGAAAGTACCCAGGTTACCTTGGGCCCTTTGCTTTTACCATTATAAGGTTCTATGAAAGAATAGAATGGTCTTTCATGGTATCCTTTTGGATGGCAGAGGATTGGTTTCCCAATCCTATGCTTATTATCTTTGTGCTGAAAATGTGCATTAGAATGAATCTACATATAATAGATCTGCAGAGTGCCTTATGATTATAGTTTTGATTTTACCATTTTGATTTAGATTTATAGGTTTGTCTGGATTATTTTTCTTAGCATTTCTCTTTTTATTATTAGAATTTGCTATATTAAATACAGTGATTTTATCAGGATTATTGTTATCTTGATTCTCAATTATTGCACTCCTCTCACGTGTTTGATAGTCACTATGTCTAATAAATTTAACTGGATTTTTCCAGGCTGGTCTACTAGGGACTTCTGTGCTAGTGGATGGCTCTACTCCTAGATCTAGGTGCTTAAATCTCATGGAGAGATTTTGTGTAATATCCTTGAGCTTCTGACTCCTCCCATTGAGTGAGTCTTCAAAGGCTTTTGCCTTTTTAACTCTTCTTTTAGTTTTAAATTTTCATTTCTTATTTCAATAGTTCTGATTCCTTGTTATGAATTCACCTATTAAATCCTGATTTCTCAAATAAAAATCATCTTTCTTTAGGTTTTCTAGTTCTACCCTAACTGTTTCTAGATCTTTTTGAATTTTAAGATGATCATTACAAAATTATTTAAAACAATTTTTGAATTCTTCTGTATTAAATTCAAAACTATCAAAAATACTTACCTGGTCTCCTTCATCATCTGAGGAGATCCCTAGTGCCATCAGGCAAGCAGCTTCAGCATATTTCTCTTCATCACTTTCTGATGAAGAGGAGCTTGACTCTACTTTAGAGTCACTCCAGGTTTTAGCAATGAAACCATTACCTTTCTACTTATCTTTCTTCCTAAAAGACTTCTTCTTCTCCTCTTGATTACTACTCATGTCCCTTTGTTCTTGTGGAACCTCAGGGGCTATGTGCCCTGGTTTATTGCAGGAGAAGCAGATCACTTCCTTCTTTGAAATCTTATCAAATCTGGGTATTGAGCTCCTCTCTTTTCTTCTTGAGTCTTCTGTCTTGATCCACTTTCCGAACCTCCTTGCTAAGAGACTAAACATCTCATCTTCAATAGTGGAGGATTCTCTTTTAACAACCTTCAGGGAAATACTTCGTTGGATGGGAGTTGAGTCTACCTCATTGGCCTCTGTCTCAGCCCTGCTCTTCAGTATTAGCTCATAGGATTTGAGCTTTCCAAGTAGTGCATCAGTGGAAATCTCTTTGTTGCATCTAGTCTCTTTGATGGCCCGGATCCTGGAGTCCCATGAGCTGGGGAAGAACATGAGGAGCTTATCATTGATTTCTATCAGAGAAATCTCCTTATCCCAATTTCGTAGCTCATTAACAATGGTGTTGAATCTATCATACATTTCTGAAACACTCTCTTCAGTCTTCTTTTGAAAGTTCTCAAATTGGGATATGAGAAGGGACTTTCTGTCCTTTCTAAATTAGAGATTCCTTCTACTATTCTGGAAAGAGATTCCCACATCTCTTTTGTTGATTTTCAGTCAGCAACTTTCTGGAAAATGTCATATGACATTGTGGAGACCAGAATATTCATTGCCTTGGCATCGCATGCCTTCTGCTTTTTCTCGGCCTCTGTCCACTCACTCCTTGGAGCAATTTCCTGTGTTGCAGATCCACTAGCATCCTTTTTGTATGTTGCTGGGAGGCCTGAGACAATGACATCAAAAATATCTTCATCAATATAGTTCATATATAACTTTATTCTGGCCTTCCAGAGTGTAAACTTATTTAGGTTACACATTGGTTGTCTTGTTGATGCATAGTCCTTTGAACTCATTTTCTTTATAAAATAGTTTTAGTTAATTTTAAATAAAGAAATAAGAGTGAGGAGATCTTTTGATCAAGGTGTTAACCTTTTAATGATCAACCTCCCTCTAATACCAATTGAAAGTGCATAGTGTGCCTCTGAGTATTCTCTAGAGGGGGTGAATAGAGATTTAAAACTGTTAAAACCTTATTATGCACACATAATAAAAACTACTAAGTACTATGCAATCAGCAATCCCAATAGCAGAATAAAGTAAACACAGATTGCAGGAAATATAAAATAGAAAACAAAAAACTTGGACTGCACAGAAAAGCAACACAGAAGACATAGGAATTTTTATAGAGGTTCCCCAAAATGTGGGTACTCCTCTCTTCTACCTACCTGGTAGGATTGCACTAACTGTGCCTGAGTCTTTTGATAAGGAGACTCTCAGAACCACTAAGTCTTTTGAAAAGGAGACTCTCATAACTACTGAGTCTTTTGATAAGAAGACTTTTTGATGCGCTATTTCGGCAATGCTAATTAGCAAGCGCGAAATGCGATACGACGACAGTGCACCGGTCTCTCAAGTAATAAAATAGGGAGGAACTCCCCGAATATCATTCTCTAAGGACCGCAAGTTGGGTAGTACGATTTGCTCAAACCAGGAAATCAGTTAAAAGGATTAATAAGAAATAAATGGGGGTTGTGATTTGGGTTCCTAAGCTATTGCAGAATGAAAAGAAATGCGGGTGGAAAAGCACCACTTCGCAACGTGTGGGTGAGTGCAGTGACCGCGATGCCGCGCTTCGGTAAGCGGGTGGAGTGGCCACAGTGCAGGGTTCGTGAGGGTCGTACTCACCTCTTCGCAAACATCACCACTAGCAATCGCTAAGTGGCTTCACACACAAGCAACCTAGGCTATCACAACAACAAAAAAGGGCTATTCTTGCCACCGCATCAACATTGGACATGAACACAAGCAATAATCCTTAAGATTAACTTAACAAGCATTCATACAACGCATAAACAAGTACAAGATCAAGGGTTAGAGAGGACCACAAAGAAGATGTCACCGCGTCTTGGGCTCACGGCCGGAATAAGAGGTTGTCGGGCTCTCTCCGGGCTCGGCCCTCGGATGGCGTGCTAACTCAAAGGAGGCTGTCACCGCTTCTATGGTCTCCTCGGCGAGGAATTCTTGAGCTAGCGGCGGCGGAAGCTTGCAAACGCTCTCGGATGGAAGGATGATGAAGGAGATCATCGGAGATGGTCTCCTCTTGCCTCCTATAGTGGAAAGGGTGAAAATGGCGGGATTCCCGGCCTTTCCTGTGAGGGGGATCGAGCTCTGTCCCCTCACACCAATGGTAGCAACATTTCCTGCTTAAATACTAAACAGGCAGAAAAATGGTCACGCACGGTCGAACGCACGACCGTGCGCAGACCGTGCGTTAATTAATGGTAAAACTGGCGTGAAGACGAAGCTGCGCCGCCCGTGCGATTTACTTATGCATGGACAAATCCGTCCGTGCGACAAAATGCACGGGAAAATTCAGATACGGCATAAAACAGCAGAAACAGGAGACCGGACATTTTACTCACGCACGGGTGATTCCGACCGTGCGTCAAAACGCACGAGTAAACTCGGATCGCCAGTTTTCTGCCCAGATGAGAGCGCACGACCGCAGCAGACCGTGCGTCAAGGAAAATGCACGACCGTGCGTTTCACATAGTTATGAAATCTGGGAGAAAACTGGATACAAGACAATCCGGCCACCTGCACACAAGAAAAACAAGCTGGGAATACACCTCCAGCACCAGATAAACATAGAGAAATGGAAGGGGAGCACCATGTGCTTACCCCCAATAACAAGGAGCGCAATTGCACACCGAAACTGGCCTAATAGTGCACCTAGCAGGGAATAGTGAATATGAATGAAAACCTGCCTAAAGTGTGGTGCAAAGACTAGATAATCGGCCCAGATGAGTCCATAAATATATATATAAATGGGACTCATCACACCCCCAGACATAACTATTTGCACGTCTCGGGGAAACTACTCATCCCTCCTGTCGGAACAATTGGATGTTAGCGTGAGTGTGAGCGGTAGAGACCAATGTGAAGTCGCATGCGCACGTGCATAGAAATACATTTGAACAGAATTACACTCAAGATTATATCTAACTATTTCTAGAATTGTGGTTTGAAATTCATTTTACTTGGATGGTGAATCCTGGTGAATCTTTAGGTCGCGCAAAAAAGGAAAATAGCGTGACTAATGAGTAGAGTATTACTCGAATCGAAGCTCAGGACAAACTCCTAAGAAATCCATCAAAGTCGGTGTCCATAGGCTTGCATGTTCTCTCTCTCTCTACTGCATGAGATGACTCGTATCTAAAATCAATAGGACTTATGGGTTAGAATTGGGCTTAGGTTGAGTATAGGCTAGGTAAGTAGAAGGACGATGGGAATCGCATTCAACACAACCTGAGCACTCAAGAGAATTATAATCACCAATACAAAATTTTCAAGAATTACACAACACCGCCAGACTTCAACTGAACACTAGGTGCGTGCTAAGCCAAAAATAAATTGAATTTGCCGAGAGAATATTATTTTTGCACCACTTTTTTTTTTCTTTTCTTTCTTTTCTTTTCTTTTCTCTCATTGACAAAATGACATTTGTAAGTACAATAAAACAGATCCTTTATCTAATTCAAAACTGCCATACACAACAAAGATGACACCAAATGCGATCGAAAAAGAAACTTCTTTCAGCTCAAAGGTTGGTGTGAAAATAGGTTCGGTCGTATGGCTTTGGTTAAATTTTAGTGGAGCCAAACAAGGAGGAAGGGTAGGCTCAAGTGGGCTTGCAACGGTAATTATGTAGGTAAGGATTTCAAAAGCACAACCGGATCAAGAAATGGCCTATATCACATTTTATGACGAGTACTTCAACGCAATCATTTCGAGAGTCGCCTTGTGTAAGTTCTAGCCACCGAGAAAGGTTGTCCTTCCTTCCGACCCTAGTAATAAGCTACTACTAGTCTAACTACACTCGACCTTATGCTACCATTGGATTCACCAGATTCACCACTAAAGTAAAATAAATTGCAGCTACTACAATAGAAATAATTAAATTATAACTCTGAATTTAATTCTACTCTAATTGAATTTCTAGGCGTGACGGGAGCACTTGACTAGAGCACTACTCGAGTCAACATTTTTCTCTACTCCTCACTCATACGCTAATAATCCAATTCTTACGAGCGGGGAACCTCGCAGCGATACCCAATAAGTACGCGTGATCAAGTGCGCGTGAACTAGGTGCAAGTGTATGAAATATGTGCAACAAAATACAAATCCTAACTCATCACATTCTAACATGCCATGCAAAGTGTGTGCACGTGCACCGATCACTCTCTCCCCCAGACTTGATCAAAACTAACTAAAATAACTGATTCAGAAATAAGTAAGAGAGGGGTAGAGTTGACCTATGCTCATAGAAGAGCATGCCAGAAGTGCGGTAGTTCCAACATTAATATTTTTCATACTTTCCTCATCCTCCACAAGAGAGCATCCGCCTACAATGTTAGCAAAACAAAAATAGTAGTGCATAAAAGGAATTAAAAAGCAGACGGAACCGGGCGGTTCCCATGGGTTGTCTCCCAAGAAGCCCTTTTGCTTAACGTCCTTCGAGGTGGACCAAATACCTGTATTAAAGTTCGATAGCAGCAGTTAAAGAGATTGTTCCAAACTAAAATAAGAACGACCAACACAGCAAAGAGACAAAATAGAGCACAAAATCAGACCGAAGAAGCAGCACAATCACAACCCCGAGACCCCATCACGCATCAGCTGTATGCTGATTTGTGGTGGTTCTCCCCAGCTACGTGAGATGGGAGAGAGGTGAAGGCTTTAGGGCCCAAGGAGGATGTCTCCCCCTTGCCCCTAACCTCTTCCTTCTCGCACCGGAGGGCCACAGAGCGTGCTTCACGCAACAATTTTTCTTGCCTCAGCTTCTCCACAGTTGGAGAACGCCAACATTGATAACTGGCAGAATTTCCCGCCTTGGTGGTGGGTGGCTTCACTTCCGTTTCCGCCGGGGCAACCAGATCTGTAACATCCCCAATCCTTCTAGGCCCCTAGTTGGTGTTAGGGCATAGTGGTGAGATGAGTGGCCACAAGGGCCTTAGGCTAGGGTAGAAATTGCTAAGTCCACACCAAAGCTCAAAAACCAACCTAACCCTAAGCCCCTCAACTAGGTCAATTGACCCTCAATTGTCCAAATTTACCTCACATGTGATGCCCTAACCACTAAGGGAGACCTATAGGATGGGAATTGCACTTGGGTGGGACCCAATTTCATGAAATTGACCAAAGTCAAATCTTACCCAATTTTGGTCAAACCTACACCCCTTTGATTAAATTGAACCAATTGGAGCCCCACCATGGACCAACCAGTGTTAGGTGATGATAAGGGACCCATGACCCCCAAGTGGGGTCAACCCACTCACCTTGGTTGACCAAAGTCAACCATGGTCAACCTAGCCCTTTAAGGTGAATTCCAAGCCTAAATTGAGTGGAACCCCAACACCAATCAATTAACTATTATCCATGGACCTAAGACATGCCCATATCAGGCCTAGACTGAACCCAAGCATTAAGCTTGATTAATCAAATGAAGGGGGGCCAAAAGTTGATTAAAAAGCAAAAGCAAAAGGCAAAAGAAAAAGCTAACACCCCCTCCTCTACACTCTGTCTGCAATCAGTCTAGGGGCCTCCCCTGATTGCTGGGGGTCTGAGCTTGACCCATAGGGAAGCAAAAGGCCAGCTGAGAAGGAGGGTGGCAACTATAGAGACCTCCTCACTTCATTCCAGCCACACCATCACCTTCAGGAGGTAGAGAGCAGTCGGGAACGGCACCTGGAGCAAAGCTAGAGCTGTAGAATCGAGATTGGGAGCGGGGTCGCCGGAGCAAAGCTTTTGCATGGCAAACTGTCGCCGGAGCCGCCGCCATGCCTCAATAACGGTTCGTTTCTCCTCCCCTCCCCCATGCTAGCTTCCTATCACAAAATGTTGAAGGATCGGGCTCAATTGAGCTCGAATCCACTCTTCGATTCCATGGATTTCTGCTTAAATCAGGACGCCTGGGATCTCCAGAAACCGCCGCCTCCGGCCGCCCGTGGCCGATGGATGGAAGCCGCGACCACCACGAAGGTGTTGGTGGTGTTGGTCGGCGTTGGTGGTGGCTGGATCGCCGGCAATCTCCCCCGCAACATCGCCCAGCATGGTTGAATCGCAACCCTTGGATGGAGGAGGAAGACGATGCCCCTGTAGTGAGATCTGCTTTAAGATCTGTGCTAAATCATTTCTTTATTTATTTTTAATTCAATAGCTTGATTTTCTGCCTCAAGAAAATAAGTTCACTTCTATAATTAATATGGGCATCCTAATGGCTGAATTAGAAAAAGTGCCCAACATGAAAGTTGTAGGCCTTGGTCTTGACTTTCATTAGGGCTTGATTTCAATTCCATTGGTGACCCATAGCTCCCTAGGGAGTTGTTTTACTAGGACTGGTCCTACACTAGGTCAGTCCACTAAAATAATTACCTAGCCTAAACCTCTCAAGCTTTGAAGCTGAGATTTTAACCATGTGTAGGCATACCCTAGGGGCACCCTCTGCTTAAAGATAAGCCCTTTATGGGCACTTTTACCTATAGTTTTTGTGGTATTTAATATATTTGAATAATGTTGATTTTTGGAGCATATGAAGTCCAAATGACACCAAATATTAGTGACATGCTCTATAGTACATTTGTAGTGCCTGACTAAATTTTCACTCCATTTGGAGTTGTTTTGATTTGGGAAATGAGAAACCCTAATGAGGGCCTTAAGGGGTCAAATTAGGGTTTAGGTCATTTGAGGAGTTGAGGGAGTTAGCATCCTCCCATCATGATGATTATGTAGGTATTGATATTCAAATGCGTTTGACACACTCTAATGGGCCATTTGGAGCCATTAGGGTGGTGTGACCTAAAACCCTAAAGGTAAACCCTTAAGATTGCAAAGTTGGGATTTGTGAAGGACATATGACCAAATGTCCTTGCCATGACTCAGAACTTTGTAGATATGATTTTAAGAGCATAAAATGACTTAGATAATTTAATTGGAATTTTTAGTGTCATTTAAGTATTTTTCTCCGAATAAATGAGATTGCCCTTTTTCCTTAAATAATTAAAGTGCATGGTCATATGACCTTGTATGGCTTTGAAACTTTATCAGTGGCTGAATAGGGATGAAAATGGACTATAGTAATTTTGTTATGATTTATTGAAGCATTATACCTTGTGAAGGTTTTTTTTAAGTGCTTACTAGCTTAGAAGAATTTAATTATGAAAAATGTCAAATCATTGGGTAAAATTATGATACTTGGATATCTGTCATTTTATGTTGTAATATGCCCATGATAATTGTTTGGAAGCTTGTAGATTTGTATTTCATGTACCTCATGTAGAAATTGGAATTTACAACACTTGAGTATTAAATCATTTTAAAATGTCAAATCATGGGACAAGATTATGAAACTTGGTTATCTGTCATTTGAGGTTAATATATACCCATGATACTTATTTAGAAGCCTGTAGATTGGTATTTCTTGTACCTCATGTAGAAATTGGAATTTACAACACTTGGGTATTAAATCATTTTAAAATGTCAAATCATGGGGCAAGATTATGAAACTTGGTTATCTGTCATTTGAGGTTAATATATACTCATGATAATTATTTGGAAGCCTGTAGATTGGTATTTCTTGTACCTCATGTAGAAATTGGAATTTACAACACTTGGGTATTAAATCATTTTAAAATGTCAAATCATAGGGCAAGATTATGAAACTTGATTATCTGTCATTTGAGGTTAATATATACCCATGATAATTATTTGGAAGCCTGTACATTGGTATTTCTTCTACCTCATGTAGAAATTGGTATTTACAACACTTGGAAGTTAAATCTTTTTAAAATGTCAAATCATATGGTAATGACACAATCCTTTGGCAGAGGACTCTAGATCCCCATCTGGACACTTGGTAATTTTTATAGAATTTTAAGATATGAAATACTATTTTTACTAATTATAGTGGCATTTTGGTAATTATACAACTATGATGATTTAGTAGGCCAAATGACATCCTAGGGTCATGGAACTCAGTGAACCACCTTGATATGGGATATTACCTTACTGATAATTTTCATGTAGCATGTAGAAGCATTTTGAGGGTAGTTCATGTGTAATTTGACTTAAGCCCTAAACTACTTTAAATTATAATAAATACCAATTTAATATGGAAAATTATGGAAATTGGAACATACCTTATTAAGGTCATTGGGAGCCTGGGATAAGTATACCAGACCTTGGTGATGAGTTTTTAGAAGGATTCCCTTATGAGGTTTGAGGTTAGTTCAACTTAATGGTTCGCGTTTAGTAAAAACAGAATTTTGAATTTTAGGCAATTCAGACCCCTAGGTAGTGTTTAGTACTTATATCCATTCAGTATTTGAGTGATAACTCACAATGATTCAAGGAGGGTCAAACCTAGGGTTAGCTGTGAGGTTGTGTCAGGGTTAGTGTATGAGTTGTGGAGGTACGTCCAACCCAATTGGGTGGGACGGGTGTTGAGCTAAGTCACTTAAGTATAAGAAATAATGAAAGGTGAACCAAATGTTAATCACCAACTAAAGTAATTGTCTTGAGGAGGATGGTGGGGTTGTGCCCATTGAATTCGTAGTACTGTTGGGAACCCCTTTACGGGGTACACCGCAGGAAGTCCAAGATTCACCCTAAATATAACGCTAACTATATTGTAGGCAAGAGTAGCCTAATTAGGTCAGTAAACTGTTAAGGATCTCCTTCGAGGAGGAGATGGGTTGGATCAGCTTGTGTGTTAGTCCCTGAGCCGGAGGCTCGGGTGGACTTAATAACACCTGTTACTTATGCAATTAGTTGCGAGTCTTCGATACTAGGCAAGTCGTGTCACCGACGATAGTACGTTGACTCAGGTGAGGGTGAGGTTTAGAGGGCTGGTAAGTTTAAGTACCGCGGTCTGGAGGACAATCCCTAATAACCCACCCTGACCTTAAAGTCTGGTGGATTCCAACAAGAGTACGCAGGAGCTCCGCTGTTGTGTTTTTAGCGTCGAAGCATACATGAGGTCTAGGCTTGGTAGTGACTATACCCACCTAGGATGTGGAGTGCCCGATCCACTGCCACCGTGAGCCACGACGGTCGATACCCGAAAGGTTGGCTTCCTTTCAAACAAATTGGGAACTATAAAGGTCTGTGCGCATAGAGTCGTGTGAGTGAGTCACATTGCATAAACACATTATATCATAAGCATATCATAGCATAACATACTCATTAGCATACCCCCCATCATATAAATTAGTATGGGCTCTTTTATATGATGGGTTACCAGGACATCTTAACTTATATGTCGTATGGGTGTTCATATAAGTTAAGGTACGAATCTGTGATGCTAGTTAGTTTTAGTTACTACACTGCCTTTACCTACTTATTGTTTACTATATTGTCTCTACCTGTTTACTATTTACCGCACTTACTTACATGCTCCTTCTTATACCTTGTTACTGTTAGCTTTACTGTCATTCATTTGCACTATACTGCTAGCTAGTTTTACCGCTTTACTTATACTTGCTAGATTAGTGCCATGTCACCTTCTCCTTGTTTACCCCTTGTTTGTCCTCCGCTTCTTCCTCCCACTCGGTGCCTAGGAGTCGTGAAGGGAGGCGAGGACAAAACGACTTAGTCTTTATGACTAACGGTCAGTTGTGACCACAGGAGTCCGAGGAGACGGAGTTGTCCCGCACGCAGCTGGACGAGATGGCAGGACCTGAGCAGCGGATGCAGCGCACTACCACCATGCCACAGATTGATGATTAGATAGATAGATTTTAGTATTTGAGAGTTTTGTAGTTTCTGCATGTTGTAGAGAGAGAGAGTACTTATTTTGGATATGTATCGGGCTTAAGCTCCCTTTTGCTTGTACTGTCTCTTTTTGGACATTTCTGTTTCATTATATTCTATAGGATGTAGTGACTTGTGTACATGACTTTAATTCTGTTCTTACCTTTTGGCATATATTTACTTATGATCGTATAGCCGGCAGAGTCGGTGCTGAGCGGGGTTAGCCAACCCGAGTGTTGGTGACACCGCAAGGCAGCGATTCTGGGCGAAGATCCACCTCAACCGTGCGATGCGGGAGAGGTTCGAGTTTTCATGTACCGGAATGGGTTTTGAGAAAAGAGATCTTACAAATGGTATCACTGAACGAACGATCATAAGAGAACAGTCCACAACATACTGGGTCACCCCGCTCGAGTGTAGTTTGCGGACAAACTATGCAGCAGAAGCTGTGGTGTGCCCATGTATGAAATCACATAAAACATTCCACTAAGCAGCAAGTTAGGTCAAATTTTGACTTACTTAGACAATTTAGTGACGCATCCTAGTCTAAAGAGCGACCTTGGGTCTGGATTTGGTTGAAGGTTAAGGATACCCAACGTAACTAAGGGAATAAGTTAGTATAAGTCTAGACGTTGAGACTTTCACGCTAAAGATTATGCTTTAATACCAAGTGGTAGGACCATCTCGAGGAGATCGGGTGCCTATAGTCTTCTTTTAGAGTAAAAGAATACTCATAAGCATAACTCCCTTACCATAACTTGATACTTCTCATTACAGTACGTTGAGGCAACCACCATAAAATACCAGAGGTCGAATTGGAATTTGAATTTTTGAAAAGGCCCCCTTTCCTAGTTAATCATATAGGGAACTCGGAAAAGGTAGCATAACTTATAACATTGGGAGCCTAAGTCTTAGCATATCAATATGTCTCAGGGTGGAACACCAAGTCAGAGAATATATGCCCTAAAGTTTATGTACGTATGTAAGATGAATTTACCGTAGAAGTATTGAAGAGATTTAGCCCAAATCGGTAGGGGCTTATCCTTTTGTTTATTGGGCCAATAAAATACCGACTTAGATTGCCCCCTAGACTTTATTTAGAAAATGTAGTTACATTTGCGTAGTAATCTCGAGGTTTGGAGTATTCAATGTTTCTCGGGTTTTGGCGAGATCGTATTCATACACTTTTTTTTGTGGACCAGCCCTCCTTAGAAGTTTGAGACCCTTGGAGAATTTGTTCACCTTAAATAGCAGGGATTGTCTATACCAAGTTGTGACAGCTGTAGTTTTACTGGAAAGTTAGGCGAATAGTGCACTTCAAGCGAGAGTGTGTACTCATCTTATTGCTCCAAGGCTGAATCTAAGTCGACAAAAGTGATCAACTTGTTAATCATTTGGTTATACGTAAAGGGTTGTCCAGTGTATGGGCATAAGACTCTCGGAATCAAGAAATTCAGGTTAAGAAGTTAGGGAATTTCACTAACTTCCTGATCCAAGCAATGTTGTCTTGTCTTTTATAAGGACGTTTGGTCATCAAGCTCTTACCGGTCACAAGGAAAAACGTCATAAACGGCAAATTCAGTGCAAGACCAAGTAAGATTTAGAATGGATAGAAGTAAGACTGGGCTATAAGTTCTCATGACCATAAGAAATAATCAGTTTATCGTAACAAACTTACAAGTGTATTGTTGTAGATACACCTTCTTAACCTCGAGACATCGATTTATAGAGTTATCCGAGCAGTTAATAAGCATTGACGTCCGATCAAATGTCTCGTTTTATCAAGTACTGAAAACAAGAAGAATACCAAATTTAGTAGCTTGGGATAAATGTGTCGCATCATGAAATTTTGAAGATTGGAATCAAGTTTTCGCAAGTTAAAAAATTACAACTAGAGTTTCTTGCACTTCAGGGCTTTCAAAGGTAATTGTTTCAGATAGTTTTTTTTTTAATTAAAATTCAAGCCCTCTCCTTGGTGTAAATTTAGTTAAGATCATTTTACTTTTAGAGTTGGTTTATGCATAACCAGAGAGCTTAGAAAGGTGACTCTTTGGATCTTGTAATATGATGATGAAACTATTTAGGGCTAAGTGGAGGATCTTACGATGTTCGGATCTCGGGAAAAATGGCAATGACCATCATGCACTAAAATGTTGAGGATTTGAGAGTTAAAACAAATGGTTAGGTGTTGTTACTAACAACTCCCGCTTGAAACTATTAATATTACCTGATGATATTTATCGATGTATTTTTCGGACGACACAACTAAGAGAAGGGTCGTTATGATGAAGTCTCTAAGTCATAGTTTATAGCTTAAGTGAGATGAGACCACTTGACTTTGGAAGTTTAGCCCACTCGATATTGGATATCTAAAGTGAAATTTGACGAATGATATATTGCAGATATATAATTTACATACAATCCTCCGATCTTAGGAACCAGAACTTACAATTTCCCCAAAAATTATAATCACATTTATGAAGATTCAAGAATAAGGAGACAGGTTTGATTTCCAGATATAAATGGTGAAACTCCTCGAGGATTAATGGGTTTTAATGAGACACCCTTCATGTTGAAATCAAATTGAGTCAAAACATGCCATGATAAAAAGGGTTTTACCCTCGTGAGTTATGAACCAAATGGATATGGAAAGTAGATGGGAGTCATTTCACGAACATCAGTTTTAAACTACAGACGTCATGTTCCTCAAATAAAAGCATGGAGGATATTTACTTTTATTTAACGTGAGGAAGCGTTAACCTCATGTAACATTCGTAGGTCATAAGAGACTCTGGTCCAATTGTAAACAAGTTTATGTTTTTATTTTGTAGCTGATAAACCTGACCTTGTATCCGCGGAGTCGGAAACGGTTTATCAGCAGAGACCTCATATGTTAAGGGATAAAGTCTCTTGGTGTAGGTGGTGTTGGACACCTACATGTAAGGGAATCGTATAGTGAAGAATCAGAATAGACAATGACGATTGGCTAATGAGCACGTCATGGCTAATCGGTTTATGAGCAGAGTATTATGTAAGCATGGTTCGTGAATATAACCTTATGAAGTTAAGTTGAACTCAAAGGATTTCGGTGCCACCTGGCGCGGCTTGATAGCATAAATTAACTCTGTAGGATCTTATGTATTACAGATAGATCTTCCTTCAGGAGGTGTAGTGATTTTGGTAACACCCACACCTGGTTAGCTTGTTATCATTTTGAAGTGTTCATTTCCTATTTATTACCGGGATGGAGCAAGTAGAACCCGCATTGTGATTAATAGCACGATGGTCTGAGCGGCGGGATAAACCTTCAATTAACCCCTGGTAGGAATATTGCCAACAATCTTAGCAAGGAATAGTAGAAGTGCAATGCGAAATCTTGGTAAAGACTGTTGCTCCAGTTTGAGTTCTCATATAGTAGAGGTCCGAGTTCTTCCGTGGAAGGAGATTCTGATGTCTGATTTTTATAGTTCAATCATGGGCAAGAGGAGCACAGTTGGGTGCCCTTGGAGTTCATGCAACAACGTTTCACGGAACTCATCACCTCAGGTGCAAATTAAACGCCTTTGAAATCCTTCATTCTTATAAGTTCTTGCAACCCGTAGACACGAACCTGAATTTCGAGGACGAAATACTTCTTTTGTTTATTGGGATTTGTAACATCCCCAATCCTTCTAGGCCCCTAGTTGGTGTTAGGTCATAGTGGTGAGATGAGTGTCCACAAGGGCCTTAGGCTAGGGTAGAAATTGCAAAGTGCACACCAAAGCTCAAAAACCAACCTAACCCTAAGCCCCTCAACTTGGTCAATTGACCCTCAATTGTCCAAATTGACCTCACATGTGATGCCCTAACCACTAAGGAAGACCTATAGGATGGGAATTGCACTTGGGTGGGACCAAATTTCATGAAATTGACCAAAGTCAAATCTTACCCAATTTTGGTCAAACCTACACCCCTTTGATTAAATTGAACAAATTGGAACCCCACCATGGACCTACTAGTGTTGGGTGATGTTAAGGGACCCATGACCCCCAAGTGGGGTCAACCCACTCACCTTGGTTGACCAAAGTCAACCATGGTCAACCTAGCCCTTTAAGGTGAATTCCAGGCCTAAATTAAGTGGAACCCCAACACCAATCAATTAACCATTATCCATGGACCTAAGACATGCCCATATTAGCCCTAGACTGAACCCAAGCATTAAGCTTGATTAATCAAAGGAAGGGGGACCAAAAGTTGATTAAAAAGCAAAAGCAAAAGGCAAAAGAAAAAGCTAACACCCCCTCCTCTACACTCCATCTCCAATCAGTCTAGAAGCCTCCCCTGATTGCTGGGGGTCTGAGCTTGACCCAGAGGGAAGCAAGAGGCCAGCCGGGCAGGAGGGTGGTAGCAAGGAAGCTCAACCGAGGAAGCTCCAATTCAAAACCAACTATAGAGACCTCCTCACTTCATTCCAACCACACCATCACCTTCAGGAGGTAGAGAGCAGTTGGGAACAACACCTGGAGCAAAGCTAGAGCTGTAGAATCGAGATTGGGAGCTGGGTCGCCAGAGCAAAGCTTTTCCATGGCAAACCATCGCCGGAGCCGCCGCCACGCCCCAATAACGGTTCGTTTCTCCTCCCCTCCCCCCCCCCCCCCCCCCCATGCTAGCTTCCTATCACAAAACGTTGAAGGATCGGGCTCAATTGAGCTCGAATCCACTCTTTGATTCCATGGATTTTTGCTCAAATCGGGACGCCTGGGATCGCCGCCTCTGGCCGCCTGTCGCCGGTGGATGGAATCCCCGACCACCACGAAGGTGTTGGTGTGTTGGCCGGCGGTGGTGGTGGCTGGATCGCCGGCAATCTCCCCCGCAACATCGCCCATTGCGGTTGAATCGCAACCATTGGCTGGAGGAGGAAGACGACGCGCCTGCCGTGAGAAATGCTTTAAGATCTGTGCTAAATCATTACTTTATTTATTTTTAATTCAATAGCTTGATTTTCTGCCTCAAAAAAATCAGTTCACTTCTATAATTAATTAGGGCATCCTAATGGCTGAATTAGAAAAGTGCCCAACATGAAAGTTGTAGGCCTTGGTCTTGACTTTCATTAGGGTTTGAGTTCAAGTCATTTAGTGACCCACAGCTCCCTAGGGAGCTGTTTTACTAGGACTGGTACTACACTAGGTCAGTCCACTAAAATAATTACCTAGCCTAAACCCCTCAAGCTTTGAAGCTAAGATTTTAACCATGGGTAGGTATACCCTAGGGTCACCCTCTGCCCAAAGATCAGCCCTTGATGGCCACTTTTACCTATAGTTTTTATGGTATTTAAGATATTTGAATAATGTTGATTTTTGGATCATATGAAGTCCAAATGACACCAAATTTGGGTGACATGCTCTATAGTACATTTGTAGTGCCTGCCTAAATTTTCACTCCATTTGGAGTTGTTTTGATTTGGGAAATGGGAAACCCTAATGAGGGCCTTAAGGGGTCAAATTAGGGTTTAGGCCATTTGAGGAGTTCAGTGAGTTAGCCTCTTCCCATCATGATGATTATGTAAGTATTGATATTCAAATGCTTGTGACACACCCTAATGGGCCATTTGGAGCCATTAGGGTTGTGTGACCTACAACCCTAAAGGTAAACCCTTAAGGTTACAAAGTTGGGATTTGTGAAGGACATATGACCAAATGTCCTTGCCTTGACTCAGAACTTTGTTGATATGTTTTTAAGAGCATAAAATAACTTAGGTAATTTAATGGGAATTTTTAGTGTCATTTAAGTATTTTTCTCCTAATAAATGAGATTGCCCTTTTTCCTTAAATAAATAAAGTGCATGGTCATATGACCTTGTATGGCTTTGAAACTTTATCAGTGGCTAAATAGGGATGAAAATGGACTAGAGTAATTTTGTTATGATTTATTGAAGCATTATACCTTGTGAAGGTTTTTTTTTAAGTGCTTACTAGCTTAGAAGAATTTAATTATGAAAAATGTCAAATCATTGGGTAAAATTATGATACTTGGATATCTGTCATTTTATGTTGTCATATGCCCATGATAATTTTTTGGAAGCTTGTAGATTTGTATTTCATGTATCTCATGTAGAAATTGGAATTTACAACACTTTGGTATTAAATCATTTTAAAATGTCATATCATGGGGCAAGATTATGAAACTTGGTTATCTATCATTGGAGGTTAATATATACCGATGATAATTATTTGGAAGCCTGTAAATTGGAATTTACAACACTTGGGTATTAAATCATTTTAAAATGCCAAATCATGGGGCAAGATTATGAAACTTGGTTATCTGTCATTTGAGGTTAATATATACCCATGATAATTATTTGGAAGCCTGTAGATTGGTATTTCTTGTACCTCATGTAGAAATTAGAATTTACAACACTTGGGTATTAAATCATTTTAAAATGTCAAATCATGGGGCAAGATTATGAAACTTGGTTATCTGTCATTTGAGGTTAATATATACCCATGCTTGCTATTTGGAAGCGTGTAGATTGGTATTTCTTGTACCTCGTGTAGAAATTGGTATTTACAACACTTGGAAGTTAAATCTTAATAAAAATGTCAAATCATATGGTAATGACACAATCCTTTGGCATAGGACTCTAGATCCACATCTGGACACTTGGTAATTTTTGTAGAATTTTCAGATGTGAAATACTATTTTTACTAATTATAGTGGCATTTTGGTAATTATACAACTATGATGATTTTGTAGGCCAAATGACATTCTAGGGTCATGGAACTCAGTGAACCACCTTGATATGGGATATTACCTTACTGATAATTTTCATGTAGAATGTAGAAGCATTTTGAGGACAGTTCATGTGTAATTTGACTTAAGGCCTGAACTACTTTAAATTATAATTAATACCAATTTAATATGGAAAATTATGGAAATTGGAACATACCTTATTAAGGTCAGTGGGAGCCTGAGATAATTATACCAGACCTTGGTGATGAGTTTTTAGAAGGATTCCCTTATGAGGTTTGAGGTTAGTTCAACTTAGTGGTCTGCGTTTAGTAAAAACAGAATTTTGAATTTTAGGCAATTCAGACCCCTAGGTAGTGTTTAGTACTTATATACATTCAGTATTTGAGTGATAACTCACAATGATTCAAGGAGGGTCAAACCTAGGGTTAGCTGTGAGGTTGTGTCAGGGTTAGTGTATGAGTTGTGGAGGTACGTCCAACCCAATTGGGTGGGACGGGTGTTGAGCTAAGTCACTTAAGTATATGAAATAATGAAAGGTGAACCAAATTTTAATCACCAACTAAAGTAATTGTCTTGAGGAGGAAGGTGGGGTTGAGCCCATTGAATCCGTAGTACCGTTGGGAACCCGTTTACGGGGTACACCGCGGGAAGTCCAAGATTCACCCTAAATATAACGCTAACTATATTGTAGGCAAGAGTAGCCTTATTAGGTCAGTAAACTGTTATGGATCTCCTTCGAGGAGGAGATGGGTTGGATCAGCTTGTGTGTTAGTCCCTGAGCCGGAGGCTCGGGTGGACTTAATAACACCTGTTACTTATGCAATTAGTGGCGAGTCTTCGGTACTAGGCTAGTCGTGTCACCGACGATAATACGTTGACTCAGGTAAGGGTGAGGTTTAGAGGGCCAGTAAGTTTAAGTACCGCGGTCTAGAGGACAATCCCTAATAACCTACCCCGACCTTAAAGTCTGGTGGATTCCAGCAAGAGTACGCAGGAGCTCCGCTGTTGTGTTTTTAGCGTCGAGGCGTACATGAGGTCTAGGCTTGGTAGTGACTATACCCGCCTAGGATGTGGAGTGCCCGATCCACTGCCACCGTGAGCCACGACGGTCGGTACCCGAAAGGTTGGCTTCCATTCAAACAAATTGGGTACCCGACGGTCGGTACACAAAAGGTCTGTGCGCATAGAGTCGTGTGGGTGAGTCACATTACATAAACACATTATATCATAAGCATAGCATAGCATAACATACTCATTAGCATACCCCCCATCATATAAATTAGTATGGGCTCTTTTATATGATGGGTTACATGGACATCTTAACTTATATGTCGTATGGGCGTTCATATAAGTTAAGGTACGAATCTGTGATGGTAGTTAGTTTTAGTTACTGCACTGCCTTTACCTACTTATTGTTTACTATATTGTCTCTACCTGTTTACTATTTGCCGCACTTACTTACATGCTCCTTCTTATACCTTGTTACTGTTAGCTTTACTGTCATTCATTTGCACTATATTGCTAGCTAGTTTTACCGCTTTACTTATACTTGCTAGATTAGTGTCATGTCACCTTCTCCTTGTTTACCCCTTGTTTGTCCTCCGCTTCTTCCTCCCACTCGGTGCCTAGGAGTCGTGAAGGGAGGCGAGGACAAATGACTTAGTCTTTATGACTAACGGTCGGTTATGACCGCAGGTGTCCGAGGAGACGGAGTTGTCCCGCACGTAGCTGGACGAGATGGCAGGACCTGAGCAGCGGATGCAGCGCACTACCACCATGCCCAGATTGATGATTAGATTGTTAGATTTTAGTATTTGAGAGTTTTGTAGTTTCCGTATGCTGTAGAGTGAGAGAGTACTTATTTTGGATATGTATCGGGCTTAAGCCCCCTTTTGCTTGTACTGTCTCTTTTTGGACATTTCTGTTTCATTATATTCTATATGATGTTGTGACTTGTGGACATGCCTTTAATTCTGTTCTTACCTTTTGGCATATATTTACTTATGATCGTATAGCCGGCAGAGTCGGTGTTGAGCGGGGTTAGCCAACCCGAGTGTTGGTGACACCGCAAGGCAGCGATTCTGGGCGAAGATCCACCTCAACCGTGCGATGCGGGAGAGGTTCGAGTTTTCATGTACCCGAACGGGTTTTGAGAAAAGAGATCTTACAGGATCAGCCCAATGGACCTGCTTAAAATGTTTACATTTGTTACTTTGACTTGGGCAAATTTTCATAAGGCGCTTTATTCCGCCTTCTCCCTCGTCATTCAATATTTTGGTCGCAGTGCTGTCTCTTGCCTCCTTCCCCTCTTTCGTCACAACTTGCAACTTTTCTTCTTTCTTTGATCCTTCTGGCGATTCTGTTCTTTTCTCGGCTTCTGCATCACTGGATGGTTTCTCAGTAAAAACAAGGGGGGAGTGGATTACTGCTTCTGATACAATCTTGGGGCAAGTGGAGGGTGTCACCTTACAGGGTAAGACAACACACCCCTTAGAAAAGTCTAAGGTGGCACCGCTCTCTTTTAAGAACGGTACTCCCAAGATGGGAATGGATTGATTCAGACTTGGTCCCAAGACTTGGAAGTCGGCAACTACCACCGTCCCTTCAATTGTAACTTCCACATTCCTAACCTCTCCCTCAGCCTTAACTATAGTACCATTAGCAAGCACTAGTGACTTCCGTTCATCCGTATCCATTTTAAGTTGCAGCTTAGCAACATCCTGCAAAGCGAGGATGTTGCGAGATGAACCAGAGTCACATAGGGCTGCTGTTTCAGTATTATTAATGGAGCATGAGACTACCAATTCACTTAGTTCACCTAATAACGCCTCAGAGAGACTCTTCCCTTGGTTAATTGGATTTTTTTCGGTATTTCTGGGAAGGGTCCCTTGCGCACGCTCAGTTAGCACTTGAGCCAGTTGGCCCACTTGCATCTCCAAGTTACGCATGGACGCGGTTTGGTTCACCATATTAGTGTTGGCGACTTCCGTAAACTTTTCCATCAACTCTTCCAGATTACTTTTCTTAGGGACTGGGGCACCTTGATTATAACCCGGCTGAGGCGGCCTTGGTTGACTTTCGGACGCTTGAGCATCGTATTGATGCTGGCCCGGTTGCCATCGTTGGCCTGCAGCATTTTGGCTCCATGAAAAATTGGGGTGATTTCTCACACCCGGATTATAAGCATTTCCGTAGGGTGCCCCCTAGCTTGATTTCCAACGAAATTTACAGATTCATTTAAACAAAGCTGAGAGAATTCACCTGATGGCTCGCTACCTGGTCACTCGTATGAGTGGTGACTGTTGAAATAGTTGAAGTGGAAGTTAAGGGGGTTATTGGACCTGGGTGGTCTGGGAGAAGATCGGGCGATCTGGCGTGACCGCACGACTTGGCGGTCTGTCCCTGCGGTCTGGCTTGTATTAGCCTAGCTGCGGTCTCCTGGTTTGACCGCTGGTATCTGGTCCAAGGCGGCTGAAGGTGAAGGCCACGTGGTTTGTCTCTAATCGCATGGCGGGCTGTTCGTCTTCAGGTCGCGCGGTCTGTATCTGACCGCGTGGTATTTTTGTCTACTTCAAGTCTGCGGCGGTCTGGTGTGACCGCACAGGGTGATCCAGGTTTCTCCAGAACGCGGTCTGGTGGTTGGCCAGCCCTTCTGGTGGTATTCGCGGACTAAGGATCTTAGTCGCGCGGTCCCAGTTCGCGGTCTCAGGAGGAGACTGGTATGCGAGCTGGTTGCTGTTCGCGGTCTCAGGAGGAGATCGGCATGCGGACAGGAGTTCGCGGGTTGTTGGCGGACTCACTGTGTTTGCGATCTCTAGCGAACACAGGTGGTGAATAGCTTCGGGCAGTCTGGCGAGCTCCTTGTGGAGTCGCGGTCTGCTATGAGAGTGGCGGTCTCTCATGGTGACATTGAAGCTGGCGGGTTCACCATAATGAAGCAGAAGCAATGTTGCGGATCGCGTGGGTTGACCGTTCAGGTCGCGCGGTCTGGGGGGTGGTGATCCTATCTCATAGGGTGGTGACTGGATCAGGTCCCGCGCCTATAAATAGGAGGCCACTGTTGCAGCAAATAACACACCAAGCGTAAGCTAAACTTTCTTCTTTCCTGCGGTCTGAGTTTGTATGACCGTGCAGTCTGCTGATTGAACTCTTCTTGTGCAGCTTCTGCGGATAGTGCGGGCAGCAGCGATCACCTCTTCCTCTGAAAGTGTTCGGGCGGTCTGCGGCTTGGAGTTGTGGTGCTGGAATTCGGGAGAATCAGGCGGTCTGAAGAAGTGAGCAGCTTGATCAGCGGGTTGGTGGTGTTCTATGATCGTCAAGTAGCTGCGGTCTGGCAGCTATCAGAGATCGCAGGGAGGTCTCGTGGTCTGAGCTGTCTCAAGTTATCTTCAACATTGTATCTTTCCTTTAGTATTTGTGCTGGCGAAATCATGTCTCGTTAAGCATGCCTTGCCTTGTAATTTGAAGTTTGCTATCAATAAAGATTACCTGTTTGCCTCAAGATGGTTTCTGGTTATTTTGGCTAGTATCTCTAAGTTGACTAGCTCCTGCTTCACTCCATAAAGGTTTTTAAAAAAAATTTCACATGGTATCATAGAGAGGTTGGAGTGGTTGAGCAGTGAGTTACTTAGAGTAGCCATCGCCTTTGTGAAGAAGGAACTAGCGGTAGAGCAATGGAAGCAAGGGGTCTTGGGATTGAGATGCTTACGTCGACTAACTTCAAGAAGTGGAAGTCGTGTATGCAAAGCTATCTTCTAGGCGAGGACCTCTGGGAGGTTGTTGGAGGAGATTAGACGCAGGAAGTTGTCCCGGAAGGTGATAATGGGGCTGAGGTGAGAACTTGGAGGAGGACGAATGCGAAGGCAGAGTTCACTCTGAAGAGGGCAATCTCACCTGACCTATTTGATCACATCTTGGGGTGTGGATCGGCTGCGGAGATCTGGAGAGCCCTGGATGGGCTGTTTAACAAGAAGAATGTAGCAAGGCTACAGTTCTTGGAAAATGAGCTGGCAAGGTCGGCTCAGGGTGATCTTTCTATCTCCACTTTCTTTCTGAAGTTGAAGAACTTGTGCGCTGAAATCTCAGCATTGGACCCTGATGAGCCTATCTCTGAGGCGAAGCTGAAGAGGCACATCATCCGCGGCCTGCAAAAGGAATATGTTGCCTTTGTGACGTCGGTACAGGGATGGGCAAATCATCCGTCTCTGTTGGAGCTGGAGAACTTGCTTGCTTCGCTAGAAAGTTTGGCAAGGCAGATGGCGGGAGTGTCGGTGGCTGGGGGAGATGGCGAAGTGCTCTTCTCAGGAAAGAAGAAGAAGTGGGATAAGAAGAAGAAGACTACTGGAGGAGGCTATGGGCCTTCAACTTCTGGGCAGCAGGAAAGGGGGTATGCTCCCAAGGCTGATGGGAAGAAGAAGGGTGAAGGTCCGAAGTGCTTCAAGTGTGGCAAGTATGGCCACATCAGGAGGGATTGCAAGGTGGTCACCCAAGCTGGGCATGCTGCGGAGAAGGAGGAAGCTGAGCCAGGAACAGTCAAGTAGGTTGGGGAGGAGCCTTCTCGGCTTCTGTTGGATCTTCTGCTCCTATCAACTATCTGGAGGACTGGATCGTGGACTCAGGGTGTGGTCATCACCTCACTGGAGACGAGACCAAGCTTTCTTCTGCACAGCCCTATACAGGTAACAATGCAATCATTACTGCTGATAATACTGTGCATCCAGTAGAGAAGGTGGGGGTTGTTTCCTTAGGCAGTGATAGAGGGACACTTACTTTGAAGAGTGTCTATAAGGTGCCTGGTATGAGGAAAAACCTATTCTCCGTGACCAACGCTGTAGACGTTGGGTATCACGTTCTGTTCGGCCCAACAGAAGTAAAGTTTCTACGCAATTTTGAGGTTGTAAAGGCCGAAGTCGTACATGTCGGGAGACGGGCAAAGGACTTGTTTGTTTTATCAACAAGTTCCTACGTCGACAAGATGAAGACGAATGATGGTGACGTTATATGGCATGAGAGGTTGGGGCACGTAGGGATGGACAAGCTGAAAGCAATGGCGGTAAGAGGTCTGGTCAAGGGCCTGCCAAGTCTATCCTCTTACGGAGAAGGTCATGTTTGCGAGGGATGTCAGTTCGGCAAGTCTCATCGACTACCGTTTGACAAATCGCAGACAAGGAGTAGTGTGTCGTTGGAGTGCATCCACGGTGACTTGATGGGACCTACTGCTACCCCAAGCCTCGGAGGCAACAGATATATGCTGGTGTTGATCGATGATTACACCAGATATGTCTGGGTATATTTCCCGAAGGAGAAGGCGGAGGCGCTTGCCAAGTTTGTGGAGTTCAAGGAGCTCGTGGAGGGTCGGCTAGGACTGCGGGTGAAGAAGCTGAGGACTGACAACGGAGGGGAGTTCACCTCCAGTGAGTTCTCTACTTTTTGCAGGAAGGCGGGCATCCGGAGAGAGCTCACTTGTGCACATACTCCACAGCAGAACGGTGTTGCAGAGCGGAAGATCCGTCATCTGACAGAGACCTGCAAGTGTTGGCTGCATACCAAGAGTATTCCAAAGTCCTTTTGGGCGGAGGGAATGTCTTGTGCTGCCTACGTCATCAACAGGATGCCTTTGAGCCCCATCAACATGCTGACTCCACATGAGATGATGTTCAAGGAGAAGCCAAGTGTGGCACACCTTAGGTTGTTTGGTTCCACCTGCTACGTGCATGTTCCAGATGCTCTTCGGACGAAGCTAGATGAGAAAGCAAGGAAGCTAGTCTTCGTGGGATACGATGAGCGGAAGAAAGGATGGAAGTGCATGGACCCGGAGACGCGGAGGTTTGTGGTATATCGCGACGTTGTATTCGATGAGGTGACATCTTACAAGGGGTCTTCTGATGTGGAGCTACCAGAGAGCAGGATGGAAGTGCCAGAGAATGCTGTGGAAGATCTTCAGGTGGAGCTACCTGTGTCACCATGTGGTCCATCTCCTTCTAGTTCTGAGACGGGGCTTCTAGTTCACGGAGCAGGGGGAGCGATGCTCCTAGCACGTCTGGAAGAGGATATAGGGAAGAAGCAGCTGGAGATAATGCGGTTCAGGGGAAGGAGCTGAGGAGGTCGAAGCGAGCGATCGTCGCCCCTGATCGTTATACAGGAGGAAACGCAGTGAGCTTCGTCTCATGTTTCTTCGCTGGTCCCTTGGATGAGAGGGAGCCGTCAAGCTTTGAGAAGGCCAAAGGCGTGAAGGAGTGGGATGCTGCGATGCAAGAAGAGATGGCAGCTCTTGAGAAGAATGAGACCTGGTCTCTTGTGCCCAAACCCAAGGGCACCACTCCTGTAACATGCAAGTGGGTCTACAAGTTGAAGAAGAAAGCTGACGGCAGTATCGAGCAGTACAAGGCTCGTCTTGTAGCTCGAGGGTTCTCGCAGCAATACGGTGAAGACTACGATGAGACATTCAGTCCGGTGGCAAAAATGACTTCAGTTCGGTTCATCATTGCTCTGGCGGCGTTCAGTGGATGGGAGATTTTGCAGCTCGACGTTAAGAACGCCTTCTTGTACGGCGAGATTGACAAGGACATCTTCATGGTCCAGCCACCAGGCTTTGTGTCTGAAGATTTTCCGGAGCATGTCTGCAAGCTGAAGAAGGCCCTGTACGGGTTGAAGAAAGCGCCAAGGGCGTGGTACGGGAAGATCGCAGAATATCTCTTATTCTGTGGATTTGGTGCTTCAGACTCAGATTCAAGCTTGTTCGTCAAGAAGAGTGGGGAGCTTCAAGTCATCGTGCTGCTATACGTCGACGATATGATCGTGACGGGGAACTCGAAGAAGGAGGTAGCGCAGCTTCGGGCCGAGCTGTCTATCAGGTTCGAGATGAAGGACTTAGGTGAGCTTCACCATTTCCTTGGACTCGAGGTGCAGAGGAAGGAAGGTGGAGTGCTGGTGACCCAAGACGGGTATGCGGAGCGGATCGTGGAGCGGTTCGGCATGAAGGAAGGGAAGTGCACTTCCACACCTCTGGAGAAGGCTATGAAGCTTCAGAAGGATGAGGGCAGGATCATGCAAGATCCGTTGGTGTTCCGAGCTCTAGTTGGGAGCTTGATCTATCTGACGATCACGAGGCCGGATATTGCATATGCAGTTGGCAGAGTGAATCGATTTATGGCGGAACCACGGGTACCTCATCTGCTAGCGGCCAAGAACATTTTGAAGTATGTCAAGGCGACCTCGTACATGGGTCTCCTATACAGGAGAGATGCAGGCTTCGAGGTGCACGGGTATATGGATGCTGATTACGGGGGAGATTCGGATGATCAGAAGTCGACATCAGGATTCGTCTTCATGGCGTGCCCTACAGCTATATCATGGTGCAGCAAGAAGCAGGATTCCGTATCGATCTCCACCACGGAAGCGGAATACAAGGCCTCGGCCTTGGCAGCTCAGGAAGCCATCTAGCTTAGGAGGTTGGTGGGAGACGTCCACAAGGAGGTTCGGGAGCCGACTCTGCTATGCGGTGACAACGAGAGTGCTCTCAAACTGGTAACCAATCCAGTTTGTCACGCGAGGACCAAGCATATTGAGATCGAGCATCACTTCATACGGGAGAAGGTGCTGGAGGGGTCTCTTTCGGTCGAGCATGTGCGGAGTGCAGAGAATCTCGCAGACATCTTCACAAAGGCGCTGGCAAAGGGGTCGTTCACACGGCTAAGGAGCCTACTGGGGCTAGTTTCAACTTCCCACTTCAAGGGGGAGTGTTGAAATAGTTGAAGTGGAAGTTAAGGGGGTTTTTGGACCTGGGCGGTCTGGGAGAAGATCGGGCGGTCTGGCGTGACCGCATGACTTGGCGGTCTGTCCCTGCGGTCTGGCTTGTATTAGCCTAGCTGCGGTCTCCTGGTTTGACCGCTGGTATCTGGTCCAAGGCGGCTGAAGGTGAAAGCCACGTGGTTTGTCTCTAATCGCATGGCGGGCTGTTCGTCTTCAGGTCGCACGGTCTGTATCTGACCGCGTGGTATTTTTGTCTACTTCAAGTCTGCGGCGGTCTGGTGTGACCGCACAGGGTGATCCAGGTTTCTCCAGAACGCGGTCTGGTGGTTGGCCAGACTTTCTGGTGGTATTCGCGGACTAAGGATCTTAGTCGCGCGGTCTCAGTTCGCGGTCTCAGGAGGAGACTAGTATGCGAGTTGGTTGCTGTTCGCGGTCTCAGGAGGAGATCGGCATGCGGACAGGAGTTCGCGGGTTGTTGGCGGACTCATTGTGTTTGCGGTCTCTAGCGAACACAGGTGGTGAATAGCTTCGGGCAGTCTGGCGAGCTCCTTGTGGAGTCGCGGTCTGCTGTGAGAGTGGCGGTCTCTCATGGTGACATTGAAGCTGGCGGGTTCACCATAATGAAGCAGAAGCAATGTTGCTGATCGCGTGGGTTGACCGTTCAGGTCGCGTGGTCTGGGGGGTGGTGATCCTATCTCATAGGGTGGTGACTGGATTAGGTCCCGCGCCTATAAATAGGAGGTCACTGTTGTAGTAAATAACACACCAAGCGTAAGCTAAACTTTCTTCTTTCATGCTGTCTGAGTTTGTATGACCGTGCGGTCTGCTGATTGAACGCTTCTTGTGCAGCTTCTGCGGATAGTGCGGGCAGCAGCGATCACCTCTTCCTCTGAAAGTGTTAGGGCGGTCTGCGGCTTGGAGTTGTGGTGCTGGAGTTCAGGAGAATCAAACAGTCTGAAGAAGTGAGCAGCTTGATCAGCGGGTTGGTGGTGTTCTGTGATCGTCAAGTAGCTGCGGTCTGGCAGCTATCAGAGATCGCAGGGAGGTCGCGCGGTCTGAGCGGTCTCAAGTTATCTTCAACATTGTATCTTTCCTTTAGTATTTGTGCTGGCGAAATCATGTCGCCTTGCCTTGTAATTTGAAGTTTGCTATCAATAAAGATTACCTGTTTGCCTCAAGATTGTTTCTGGTTATTTTGGCTAGTATCTCTAAGTTGACTAGCTCCTGCTTCACTCCATAAAGGTTTTTAAAAAAAAAATCACAGTGACCACCGCCTCCACATCCTTCACATGTAATATTAGACGCGGGCGCAGCAGCGGGAGGTAGTGAATCCCCCACGAATAGTCCCCGAGCGCTTTTAGGCGCATTTCTCCCCGCAGTCCAGAATGTGTTGTGGGACGCGGTGTCTTGCAGAATTCTGAGAGCTTCCTCGGGCATGTGGTTCATCAGGGTTCCTCCTGCAGCAGTGTCAATCATCGCCCGATGATTGGGCTTGATGGCGAAGTAGAAGGTCTCCACGATGTTCCACGGCCGGAGCTTGTGATTTGGGCATTTGCGCAGGAGGTCACCAAGATGCTCCCAAGCTTCTGCGAGGGTTTCCTGCTCAGCTTGCCGGAAGTTGGCGATCTCACGCCGAAGGCTTACAATCTGGTCCACCGGGTGGAATTTGGCGAGGAATTTGGACGCGAGCACATCCCAAGTAGCAGCAGTTCCTGGAGGGATAGAATGGAGCCATACCTTGTCTTTGTCACGCAATGAGAATGGAAACAGTCTCAACTTCACTGTTTCGTCAGTGATTCCAGCATACCGGAAGGTACCGCAAATGTCGGCGAACTCTGCCAAGTGAAGATGTGGGTCTTCACTAGACATCCCATAGAACTGCGCGTTGTTACGGATGATGTTCAGGATGGCGGGCTTGATTTCGAACTGTTGTTCATGATGTTAGGCCCAAATCCTGGATACACACTCCCAGCTGTAGGAGTGGTGTAATCTCTCATGGTCCTAGGTCTCGGCCTGACCACTTCATTCTCGTCAGCTACCTGACCCACGACCGGTACATTTCCCACTCCAGGTTCAGCCGGAATTCCATTAACATCCATGGTGGCAGCAGCACGGAGACGCGCCCACAGGGTACGCTCTATTTCAGGGTCAAATGCTGCGCACTCACCAGGATCTCTTCTATGCATACACCTTCTTCAACACAAAAAAAAATAATCAAAAAAAACAAAAAGTCCTTAAAACAAATTTCCAAGAAGAACAAATCATACACGCTTGCAGTCCCCGGCAACGGCGCCAAAAACTTGATGCGCTATTTCGGCAATGCTAATTAGCAAGCGCGAAATGCGATACGACGGCAGTGCACCGGTCGCTCAAGTAATAAAATAGGGAGGAACTCCCCGAATATCGTTCTCTAAGGACCGCAAGTTGGGTAGTATGATTTGCTCAAACCAGGAAATCAGTTAAAAGGATTAATAAGAAACAAAGGGGGGTTGTGATTTGGGTTCCTAAGCTATTGCAGAATGAAAAGAAATGCGGGTCAAAAAGCACCGCTTCGCAACGTGTGGGTGAGTGAAGCGGCCGCGATGCCGCGCTTCGGTAAGCGGGTGGAGTGGCCACAGTGCGGGGTTCGTGAGGGTCGTACTCACCTCTTCGCAAACATCACCACTAGCAATCGCTAAGTGACTTCACACACAAGCAACCTAGGCTATCACAACAACAAACAAGGGCTATTCTTGTCACCGCATCAACATTGGACATGAACACAAGCAATAATCCTTAAGATTAACTTAACAAGCATTCATACAACGCATAAACAAGTACAAGCATCAAGGGTTAGAGAAGACCACAAAGAAGATGTCACCGCGTCTTGGGTTCAAGGCCGGAAAAGAGGTTGTCGGGCTCTCTCCGGGCTCGGCCCTCAGATGGCGTGCTAACTTGAAGGAGGCTGTCACCGCTCCAACGATCTTCAGCGCTTCTATGGTCTCCTCGGCGAGGAATGCTTGAGCTAACGGCGGCGGAAGCTTGCAAACGCTCTCGGATGGAAGGATGATGAAGGATATCGTCGGAGATGGTCTCCTCTTGCCTCCTACAGTGGAAAGGGTGAAAATGGCGGGATTCCCGGCCTTTACCGTGAGGGGGATCGAGCTCTGTCCCCTCACACCAATGGAAGCAACATTTCCTGCATAAATACTAAATAGGCAGAAAAATGGTCACGCACGGTCAAACGCACGACCGTGCGCAGACCGTGCATTAATTAATGATAAAAACTGGCGTGAAGACGAAGCTGCGCTGCCCGTGCGATTTACTCATGTACGGGCAAATCCGTCCGTGAGTCAAAACGCACGGGCAAATTCAGATACGGCATAAAACAGCAAAAATAGGAGACCATGCGTTTTACTCACGCACGGACGATTCCGACCGTGCGTCAAAATGCACGAGTAAACTCAGATCGCCAGTTTTTTGCCTAGATGAGAGTGCACGACCGCTGCAGACCGTGCGTCAAGGAAAATGCACGACCGTGCATTTCACACAGTTATGAAATCTTGGAGAAAACTGGATACAAGACAATCCGGCCACCTGCACACAAGAAAAACAAGCTGGGAATACACCTCCAGCACCAGATAAACATAGAGAAATGGAAGGTGAGCACCATGTGCTTACCCCCAATAACAAGGAGCGCAATTGCACACCGAAATGGGCCTAATAGTACACCTAGCAGGGAATAGTGAATATGAATGAAAACGTGCCTAAAGTGTGGTGCAAAGACTAGATAATCGACCCAGATGAGTCCATAAATATATATATAAATGGGACTCATCACTTTTAGAACCACTGAGTCTTTTGATAAGGAGACTCTTAGAACCATTGAATCCTTTGGAAGAGGGATTCTTAAAACTCTTTTACAGCTGGTTAAGAAAGACAGAAAAATGAAGAAGAAGAAGAAGAAGAAGAAGAAGAAGAAGAGGAAGAGAAGAATTCTGCTGTATGAATCCTTCTACAGCTATCACACAGGATGATGTCTTTTGATGTTCTTGAGGATCTTTATATGATAAACCATTGATTATGGTAGAGAAGAATGCAAGGGTTATGAGCTTGCGATCCTCTGTAATCTCTGTACTCTGAGTCAAAGTGTGTGTGTTGCAATTGTATGAACATAGCATAAACTGCATAACTCTGCATGCCATGGCATAAGCATTGCATTTAAACCCCTGCCCCTATCGTATAAATTGGTATGAAACTTTTTATACGATAGGCCCTGCTAAACGACCCCTTGGTCTATAGGTTTGTTTGGGCATTCATATAAATCAATGGTTACTTTTTTATTTTACTTACTGTTCTTTACATACTCTTTACTATGCTTTATTTACTGCTTCAATTATATATATACACCTGTGTAGTGGTAGCTATTCCTGTAGCTAAGCTATGTCACCTGCTTGTTTTATACCCCTTAATGTCCTCCGCTTCATCCTTCATGCACGGAGCCTGGGTATCGCGGGGGGGGGGGGGGGGGGGGGGGGGGGGGGGGGGGGGACGACAGTGGCTTAGTCTTTTGACTAATGGTAAGTGGACCTTATCATTTTAGGGGATCGAGGAGACGCAGCAGCACCAGAGGCCGGTGCAGATGGAGGCGGGCGAGTCTAGCACAGGAGCACCAGTTTTAGGATCCGTGAGTTTTAATGGTAGATTTTGCGTCCGCGAGTGATCTTGTAGTGAGGATAAGATGTATTGGACACGAGCCCTTTTTATTGTATCCTTTGTTATTTCAGTTATATCATGTGGACATATATTATTACAACATGTGATGTGAACTTGAAATTCTACTTGTTCATTTATACTTTTCTTCTTCTGTGATCGATATGGCCGGCAGGATCGGCGTTTTGTAGTGTCGACCTTCCCGAGTGTTCGTGTCACCGCAAAGCGGCGGTTCTGGGCATAAGACCCAGTTTTGTAGCAAAAAAAGTGGGGTCTTACAAACTAGTATCAGAGGAAACCTCGATCCAAAGAAAAGAAGTCCACAAACCCTGGGACACCCCGTGCGAGTTTACTTTGAGGACAAACTAAGCAGCGGAAGCAATGGTATGCCCATGTGTGGAATCACATGAAAAAGTCCACTTTTAACTGAATTGTTTTAGCCAAATCCCCTACGAGTGTCATGTTTTCTTTTGTAGTATGCGGCGAACCCTGCCCCTAACAAGGAATACCTCCGGCTGCAAAGATCTCCTTAAATAGTCCTTTAATCAATGAGTTAGACTCAACCCCACTAGGACACATGACTTACCAGCACAATTTATACCATGCCCTAGTCTGAAATAGACCGTAGGTATGAATTTGGTTAAGATATGAGGACACCCCAAAGAGATTAAATGAGGAGCTTAACATGAGAGTGGCCACCTAAGCCATAACTCTGATGTCCCTACTTCATCTATCAAAGGATTATCCAAACTGATAGGACCCCCTTAAGGAGATTGACACATAAGCAGAATGGTAGGGGACTCTTGGACTCAACCTTCGTACCGGTGACATGATTACATTGAGACAACCATCACACTAAGAACCGAGGGTCGGATAAGAAATTCAAGTTCAGAAGAGACCTGTTCGAGATTGGGTCACATGTTAACCCTGATAAGGTTGTCGCAGAGGGTACCTTGAAGAGTCTGAAGTATGGAGCGAATTAACAAGTTTCAAATAGAACCCCAAGTCGAAGGTTGTATGCCCTAAGGATTGATTGCATACCTAGGACGAATATATCTTAGTGATATCGAAGATACTTTGCCCAAAATAGATAGTGGCTTATCTTTTATTTATTGGGGCTTACCTTTTGTTTATTGGGCAAATTAATTACTGACTTGGGTTTCCCTTAGACCTAATTTAGAAAGCATTGCGTCGTGAACATAGTGATTTTGAAGTGTATCATAGCCAATGTTACTCGGGCGAAGATGAGATTATGTAAAAGTATGTTTTGAATGATGACCTGTAGTATTACCAGGACAATGGATAGATATCGTTGATCAAGCAACGACTTAATCTTAGTTGAATCATTGGAAATGTAAAGTCACCAGGATTAATAACTTAGGGATGCCGATGTACTATTCTATAAGTTGAGGACGAAAATTAGATCTTACAAGTTATAGTTATATCTGAATGTTCTTGTGGTTTGGGGCATTCCGAAGTGATCAACTTATGATTTGTTAAAAATCACACCCTATCATGGTAGAAAATTTTAACTACAATAATACCCCTTATACCTTAGGAGCTATGATGTTGAATAACTAGAGATCTTAGACGATGACTTATTGGAATTAGAATATAGTGTTTGAGTTTACTACGATAAGAACGATCTAAGTTTATCTTACTTTGGACCATCCAAAAGTGATCAAGACTAGCATATGTGGAAGTGATAGGAATTTGGTGAAATAAACGTGATGATATTTCCTTGATGAAATTGACTTGTGAAAAAATCTTAGGATTTCAAAAGATTTTACCCGTATACCTTATGAATCAAACTCCACAGAGAAAGTGATTGAGAGTCATCTTACAAACATTGATACTAGTGTTGGTTGGTTAACATATGTTCATAAGATTCATGTGTACACCCCCTTAAAATCTGAGGATGATTGGGATGCTTGATGATGCGATCAGTCCCATAAAATGATAAGAATTATATAAAATCATAAAGTTGAGTTGGTTGTTGACTCGGGCGTACTCGTAGGAATAAGAAGCTGATTGTGTAGAGAAGTTCTTATAGAGTCGTTGCCTACCCACACAAATGAGAATTGTAGTCACCGGAAAAATGGTGTATTGTGAAATGTATATTTCCCCGGAATGAGGAAAGATAACATAGGTTTTGTGACGCACTGTGAGACTTGTCAGCTGGTGAAGGCTAGGTGCAAGAGTCTTTGGGGAACTACTATAGTCACTGCCCATGTTAGAGTTGAGTTCGAGGACATAACTATGGAATTCATACACAGTTTGTCACTCCGGGCACAGTTTTATTTGGAACAATGAAAATAGATTGACCTAGGTAGTTAGGGTCACCCCGGGCTGGAAGGATGCTCCCGTTGGTGTTTGATGGGATTTGTTGAGCAGTTTGTCTGTTATCGTGGTATGACCAGGACGATCGTGTCGGATCGGGATAAACGATTTGCGTTCAAAGAGTGAAAATCATTCCAGGCTTATCTGGGCTCTTGGTTGACATTCAGTACAGCTTTCCACCCTCAGAGGGACGAAGGCACAAGACTCTACTGTCTTGGATCCAGGATGAGGATCCCAAGGCACTTGGCTCAGAATTTGTGGAGGACATAGATGCTCAGGTGCGACTGATTCGAGTTAGGATGTTGGAGGCCCAGAGCAGTCAGGTCAGGTATTATGATGCGTGGTATCATCAGGTAGAGTTCCAGGTTGGAGACTGGGAGTTCCGGAAGATACATCCAATGCAGGGAGTCTCGCGGGTTCACAGATGAAAGAAGCTCAGTTTGAGATAGATGGGGCTCTACAGGATCCTGGAGTGGATCAGCCCATTGGCTTATAGACTGGAGCTGCCGCCAGAGTTAGCAGGATTGCACGACGTGTTCCATGTCTCCTCCTTTAGGAGAGCTCTACTATGGCTGGAGCAGCGGATTTCTACTATAGATGGCTCGGTAGCCTCCGATCAATTGATTCACCTGGAGCTGGTCCGGATAGACGACACCGAGATGCGAGTCTTACGGCGCAAGAAGGTCCCGCGGGTCAAGGTCCTATGGAGAACTCATGGGCAGGAGAAGCTTATCAGGGAGCCACTAGAACTGATGCGGCATAAGTATCCGGAGATTTTTGCGTCAGAAATAATTAGTTTCTTAAGGGATGTTACATACAATCACTTGGGGTAGAAACCACGCAGGCCTAACTTGAATTTCGGGGACGAAATTATTTTTTTGTTTATTGGGATTTGTAACATCCCCCAAACAACTAGACCCCTAGAGTGGTTTTTTCATGATAAGGTCATGACAAAATCCTAGGAAGCTTGAAGAGACCACTTGGCCTTAGGCAAGAAGAAGGAAACCACAGTGGTCTGCAAATAGCAAATTCTAGTTAACAAGCCTAGGGTTGGACTTTAGGCTCTCACCTTGACCCTTTGACCCCACCATAGCATATCTAACCCTTTAGGGGTTCCCTTAGAGCACCAACAACTCATTGGGGTCAACCAAAGAGGCCAAGTTGACTAAAGTCAACATTAACCCTAAATTGGTTAAAGTAGCCTAATTAGGGTCAATTGGCTTTCATCATGCCAAATTGACCTTACCCCCACCCTTATGGGGAAATTAGGAACCCAATGGACCAAAAATCTCCATTATGAGGCCACTAATTTGGCCAATTTGACCCAAGTCAACTCTAGCCCTAATATGGTCAAAGTGGCATATTTAAGGATCAATTGGCCTCCACCTTACCAAATGGACCCTACCTAGACCTTACTAACCCTTATGAGAGTCCAATGGGTCACTAACCACCCATTGGGGTCAACCCAAATGGTCAAATTGACCAAAGTCAACTCCACCCTAAATTTAGGTAAAAATGACCTATTTTGGCCTAATCAAGCCCAATCCACTTGTGCTAGGTCCAATTAAAGTAGCCCAATAGCTTCATGAGCCTGATATTTACTCAATAAGCCATGCAATTTCTGGAAATGATGAGTAGAAGAGAGAAAGTGCAATTTCCCCCTTAATGAAGAGAGAGAAAGAGGAAAAGAAAGGAGTGTTAATGGTGGGAGGACATGAGTCACTACATTCACCTACCCAAAGAACTCATTGGTATTTCCTGATGTTTAAGATTCATCTCCCCATCATTTACAGCCCACAACCATCAAGAGAGGGGCCATTAATGGCCATGGCTGGAATTCCCCCCTCAAATTCCCCCTATACAGCCCCCAATCTCATTTGTGATCCATTCATCAGCTTCAAAACGTCCTTGGCAATCGAAATGATATATTAGATCGAAGGTTTTGGTGGAGAATCGTGAAATCGGGCAAGCTCGCCGGAGAGGGGAAAAGCCATGGCCGACCACCGTCGCCATCGTCGCCGGGCTCCAATCAAGGTCCACTTCTCCTTCTCTCCCCTTGTGCTAGTATACTAGATCAAATAGGAGAGACATCGGGCTTAATTGAGCCCGATCACATGTGAGATTTTCGGATTTTTCCATGAAAAAAATGAGGTGCGGGTTCGCTGGAATCGGCCCCTCCGGCGGCTGTGCCGCCGCCCGGCGTTAGCCACCACCTCAACGGAGGTGGTGGTGGCGGTGGCCGGCAGGGGAGGTGGCTTGTTGGATGGTAAATAGGCCTAGAAGCTGCTCCAGGTCGGATATATCATGGCCGTAAGCTAGATCTTGAAGACGCAATCATGGCTGTCCATTTACTTCATGTACAGATTATAAAATGTTATAAATATTATATGTTATAATTTACCCTAGGAATGCATGTTTTGGAAACTGGAAACTGAAGGCCTTAGAGGCCTTTTCAGGAAAAGTAGCCAGAGATAAAAATTGTAGATCCTTGTGTCTAGTTTAATTTAAAATAAATATGATCTGATTTGGCCCACTGATTTGACCGCAGAACAAACTTTGGTGCAAGGTGTCATAAGGTACACCAAAAATTAAAATGGGTGCCCACACTAAACTACTCATCCAAATGCTTTGAAATTTGTACCATAGGCTAGTTATACCCTTACCCTCAACATATCAAAAAATAAGAATTTTTGGAGGATATTTTTTCATAGTTGTTGTAAACATTTAATAAACCATGTAGGAATTAATTATATGGCCTAATGACCTCCAAACCGTTCCAAATTTTGGTGGGTGGTCCTTAGGGTCATGATATGACTCTGGTAAAAATTTCATCCCATTTGGGATTGATTTGGTTGGGTAATTAATTAACCTAAGATTGGCCAAACTAAGGGATAATAGGTCAAAAGTGCACTTGTTGGGTTGAATGGTCAAATCTCATCGAAAAGTGATGAAACCTTGGCCACTAATTTAATATCACATATAACACCTTCTCCCAAGATTTGGGGTGATTTGGGGTGGATGTGCCCTATAACCCTAGTTCAAACCCTAGGGTTGCACTTTGGGCTTGATGAAGGACATAGGGTCATATGTCCCTTGATGGACTTAGAACTTGGGGAATAAGTACTTAGAGTGGTGAATAGCACTAGATAATTTTATGAGAATTTTTAGGCACTTTTCTTCCCTCTGATCTAGTTAAGAATCAATTAGGGAACTTTATTATAAGAGGAATCCACATGCTCATTTTACCTTGATTGTTGATGAAAGTTTGGTAGTGCTCATATGATCATGATATAAATCTCTGATAATTTTTGTGTGAATTTTGGATTGATTGAAATAGTACTTCATTCACAAGTCAACTATTTTGCCCTAAGATTGTGATAAATAAATAAGGGCCTAATATTCTCTGGAAAATTGTGAAACTAGGTAATAGGACATTTTAGGGCATTAAAAAGCTTTATGAATTTTGGTATAATTTTTGGAAGTATTTATCAGTAGGTTACTTCACAATGTGCCCAAGTTTGGATTTTCTTGAAGTATTTATTTATGTGACAAAATAGTTTTGAAAAATTATGAAACTTAGTTAGTAAACTTTTCTGATCATTATAAAGGGCTTCTAATTTTATGATATTTTTTGGATAAGTATTTTTGGTGGTTCCTTCATTAGACACCAATTTTGGATAATTATTCAATATTATAATTAGAGGCCAATACCTTACTGTAAAATTGTGATATTCTGTAATTGCTGTTATTTTGATATCATAGATTTTCCATATGTTTGTGTAGGCCATATCATAAGAAGATCTTACACTTCATGTTCAATTTCATACTTGGCCAATTTTGGAGAAATTATAGTAAATGCCAAATAAATAACGAAAAATTATTATCTTCTGGATTTAGTCTTATAATATCATGATAGACTCCCAGTAATAATCTTGAGTCATTTGGATGACTATATGGAGTACCTCCTCTCATGCACCTCATATAGCTCATTTGGTCTGCGTATAGTAAAGTTGTAAGACTTGAGTAACTTGTAGACCATTAGGTGGGAATGGGAGGTAGGTGCTGTACTTAGTCCGTGTTGGGGACATGATTTATCTTAACACCTAAAAATGAGTAGAATATAAATTCTAAGAATAAAAAATTAGTCTAAGTAAATATGCGTCGAATTGTATTCGACGCAGCGTCGAAGTGTAGTCGACGTTCCTCTCAGAATGAGTCGAAGTAACTCTAAACAGAATTCGACGTAACTGATGAGTCCTGATCATATACACATATTTGGACTCATCTGGGCCATTTTTCTAGTCTTTCCACTGCACTTTAGCCTTGTTTTAGCTCATATTTGTCATTCTATGCTAGGTGCACTTCTTGGCCTAATTTGGTGTGTTTTATGTTTATTTTCTTTTGATAGCCTTATCGTATTGTTGAGTGCCACTTTCAGTGGCCTGATCAGCATTTCTGTAGGAACAGGAGTCGTGCAGGTGTTCCCGGTACAAATCTGTACAGGAACACTGCGCACGATTAGTGGTTCTATTGCGCACGACCACTGGTCGTGCGCCACTGATCGTGTGCACTTAACCCCTGAAAACTGAGTTCTGTCTTCCTTATCGCACGACCACTTACGATAGCGCGCACGACCACTGGTCGTGTGCCACTGGTCGTGCGAACTTGTATTTTATAATTTTCTTATCCTTCAGGCTCCGTCCAGGCAGGCGCACGATCACAGGATGCTAGTGCGCATGACCACTGGTCGTGCGCCAATGACCGTGCACACTGTTTATTCCAGCGCCTATAAATTGTCCTGCTCGCGATTTAGGTCGGGATCGACGCATTTCTTCCGCCCAGCTCCGTCGTTTTCGCCCCTTCCGCAGGTTTTTCGCCCCTCCATCGTCGCCCACCATATGGAGGTGCTCCGGGCTTGTTCTTCACGCCAATCTTGAGCCGGAGCTTCCTCTCGGCCTCCTCCTTCATCCTAGCACTCCAAGGGAAGACCTAGCCGCCATCACCATCAAGAAAGAGGAAGTTTGCAACCTCTACCGGATCGTGACACGAAGAAGACGGGCTCATTGGAGAGTAGTGACAGCTCTCTCTACCCCGGACGTAGTTGCGGACCGAGCTTGGACGCGGATTGACAACCCGGCGATTCTAACCGTGAACCTACAACGAGACTTCGGATTCGGTCGATTTCTTGCCTTATTCTTCTCTTATTGATGTGTATGTAGTTAGATCTATGTATTAAGATGAAGTTGCACTTAAACTAGTTTGTATTTCTATATATTTCATGTCTATGTGAAATGTTTGTTGTTTGAGTTGCTTGAGGTGCGCCCCATTCCATCCTCCATCCTGCCGTCATGTTCATCGTCGCACTAGCAATTGCTAGTGGCGTGCTTGTCAAAGAGGTGCTTACGACCCTCACTCCATTAGTCTACTCGTCCATCCGCCTACCGAAGCGTGGCATCGCGGCTCGTACTCCATCCCGCCTAACGAAGAAGCGCGCTCAAGGCCTGCACAGTTCGACTCTGCTCGCCTACTCGTCCATCCGCCCTTGCGATGCAGCGCCCTCAAGGCCTGCCAAGCGAAGCATTGCATAGCGGCATTGCATAGGAGTAGTTGTAATCTTTTATTTTATTATTCGCAAACCAAATCCCCCGTTTCCGCATCCATCCGCTCGAAAGGACTTCAATCTCAAGTCCTTCCTCGATAATAAACTCCACCTTACTGTGTTCCTATGAGATTCGATACTCGGGGATTACTCCTCATTTTATATTACTTGAACGATCGGTACACTGCTGTTTCGTGTCGCAGTCGAGCTACCGCCTATAGCGGTGTGTGAGATTTGCGCCATCAAGTTTTTGGCGCCGTTGCCGGGGAACACAGTCGTGTGATTTTTCTGGAGAGGGAGAACCTGAGAGAGAAGCCCTTCCATTTGTAAATTGCATTTCTTTGTTTTATTTCTTTTTATTCCATTTTCCTGTTTTAATTAGGTTGCTTTAGTAATTTTTGTTAGGTGTAGTATTTTGCACAATAGCATTGTTATTTTGAATCGTATTATCTTCACACTATGTGGGCACATCTTAATTTCCGTTGCCGTTTGTGTGGAGCTACCTCCCACTCTAGTGATGAATGCCCTACGGAGAATAGTAGGCATAATTCTTATAGCCCAGCATATGGAGCACCGACTTCGTCTGGTACTCCATATGGTTCGCGTAAGTCTTATGGCTACTCTGCTGAGCCTTTACCTTCTTACTTCTTTTTGGCTTCAGCACCCGCTGTGCCAAAGAAGCTTGCTAGGCAGTGCCAGTTTTGTAGGAGCACAGATCATGCCCTGAAGGATTGTGCTGCTTATCTTCGCCAATTGGATGAGGATGACGAGCCGGATATTCAGATCGTCCCAACTCCTAACTCTTGCGGCACACCTTCAACATCCGGTTATGTGTCTTTGTCACCTTCACATCTTGAGGGGAATGGCATGGATACGGTCACCGGATGTGCGGTTGATTTATGCACCGACATTGCTGAGCCTATTCTCCCTGTGCATCCACCACCCCTAGTGGATTCGATTCTTTGTGAGGAATCAGTGCTTGACATTTATCCAAGCACTATTCCTCCCCCTGTTGTGCATACTACTCTCGTCTCCGACGACATTGTTGATGATGTGTCGCAGGATGAGGTGGGTGATCTGAGTGTTGTGCCTACTCCTATGGAGGAGGACAACCTTCTAGGTGAAGAGGAGCTTTCCTCAACACCGGTGGAGGAAGTCCAAATCTTGGGCATGGCCACTGTCGATCCCGCTAAACCTTGCGACATTGATGACAATGCCAACATTATTTTACTTCCCCAACCTGATGGGAGTGAGACCGGGATCACTCCCCCGATTGATGTTTATTTATGTTCTTCGTCTTCTTTATTTCGTGATCCCCTTCCTTCACCCGAGCCTGTGCAGGTTGAATCTTCACAGGTACTTCAGGAGGACATGGAGCTTTGTGCTCAAGTCAATGATGAGTGTGTCCTTTTATGCGAGGAGGTTGATTCCTCCTCCATTAAGGAAGCCTCATTCGTTGCCTTCTCCTCCTGCGGACCTGCTGTGGACGATACCTTGCTGGGCAAGAATAGTTTTGGTGAGATGAGTGAGGACCAGGCCTCCTCCTCTTCTTACTTTCTTTTCACTCTACCTGTGAGGAGTGATGAGTCCCAACTTTATACACATTTTTGGACTCATCTGGGCCGATTTTCTAGTCTTTGCACTTCACTTTAGACATGTTTTCATTCCTATTTAATACTCCATGCTAAGTGCACTTCTAGGCCCATTTTGATTTTATTTCTTGTTCATCGTCGTTTCTAGTTTTCATGTAGTGTTAAGTGCCACCTTCAGTGGCTAGACTGGTGTTGTATGCTGGAACAGGAGTCGTGTAGGTGTTCCCGGTACAATTCTGCAAAGGAACACTGCGCACGATCACTGGCTCCAGCGCGCACGACCACTGGTCGTGCGCTACTGATCGTGCGCACTTAACGCCCATTTTATGAGTTCTGTTTGGGCTTATCGCACGACCATTTACGATAGTGCGCACGACCACTGGTCGTGCGCACTGATCGTGCGAACATGTATTTTATAAATCTCTTTCCTTTCAGGCTCCGCCCAGGCAGCGCGCACGATCGCAGAACTCCAGTGCGCACAACCACTGGTCGTGCGCCAATGATCGTGCGTATTATTCGTTTCAGCGCCTATATATATTCTTGTTCGCGAATTAGGGCGGGATTACGATCGGGAACTCCGTTCAGTCCGCCGTTTTCGCCCTTTCCACAGGTTCTCCACCCCCCTAGGCCTCCTCCATCATCCTTGAGCTCCAAGAAGAGGTTTCTAGCCCAAAGATCGCCAACATCGAGCAAGGAGATCGTGTATCGGAGGAGATTGGATCGTGACACGAAGAAGACGAGCCATTAGGAGGAAGTGACAGCCCTCCTCTACCTTGGACGCAGTTGAAGACCGAGCATCATTCGTTGCCTTCTCCTCCTGCGGACCTGCTGTGGACGATACCTTGCTGGGCAAGAATAATTTTTCCTGCATTTTCATTTCTTTTCTAATTTTATTTAGTTAATTGCACTTTATTTCAGTTTTCTATTTTCGTTTGTTTTTGCGGAGCTGACCCCTGCAGGTATCTTTTCTGGATGGCGGATGCCGCGGTTCATTTTAGCTTACACGCCAATCTTCTGGTATGCTCATTTCTGAGCATTGGGTACTCTCTTTCCCTAGCCCTATTTTGATTTTCATGTCATATATTATGTGGGTTGTTTAGTTTAAGTCTGGGGGAGAGTAGTTCTGTGTGCCCACGCACGTGCACTATTGCATTGCATGCTAGAAGTATTTCTATTTCATTTATTTAGTATTATTCATCTTCATTGCACACCACAGCACCCACTTGAGCGCGTACTCATCTGTTTGCCAGCTCTGTTGTGAATTTAATTCTCCTGCTTATTTGGGAAAGTCTAGGTGATGGCTTAGGACTATGTAGCAGAGTAAAATGTTGACCCCAGTAGTGCTCCTAGTCGAGTGCTCGGTTGCATAGGAATTTGTGTAGATTAGACCACTTTTCATACTTATGGTTTTATATTTTTTTTCTATTAGTGTAAATGTTGTTTACTCTACTCAAATGGTGAATCTGGTGGAATCAAACGGTAGCGTAGGGATGTGTGTAAACGATCGCTAGACTCGTATTGCTTGAGTCGGGAGAAAGGAGAATCTTTCTCGGTGGCTAGAATTTGCCCCAAGCGATTCTTGAAGCATTGGCATAGGATAGTTCTAGTGCGTGAGAATGACGTAGGCCATTATTTTGGCCCGGTTGAGCTTTTTATTTCATGCCTATCATCTACCCTTGCTAGCCCCTTTGTGCCTACCCCTTCCTCTTGATTCAGCTCCACTTTTATCGCACCAAAAGCTTAAAAGCCTAACCTAGTCGCACACCCAAATCTGAGCTTTAAATTATAGTTATGTTTACATTTTGGGGGGTGTTGATGTGGTAATTTTTATAGTGGAAATTGTGGGTGTTTCCATTGATATTTTTGCTGAAAAAGAAAACAAAGAAAAAGAAGAATGAAGAAGAGAAAGAAAAGAAAAAAAAAGGGGATTGTTATGAAAAAGTTGAATTGAAAATTTTGAAATTTTGGTATTGGGAGTGGGCGGTGCAAACACCTATGTTGTAAAAGTCCAAGTCTGGGGGTGTGGTGCATTTGTTTATTATCGTCGTGCGGGTAGCTCTATCTTATGCTCATGTTGGGTTAGGTGTGCTTAGCCTCCAGGTTTATCTTTGTTTACCTCACCGTAACCCAAGCCCCATCTCTAGCCTAAAGTCCTACCGACTCACGCTATGAACCAATCTAGTGTCGTGGAGAGAATATGACCAGGCGAGCCTATGGTCACCGACACCGATGGATTTCGGTGGAGTTTTTCCGGCACCCCAATCTTGAGCAATGCTCATCTCAGCGCTTAGTTTATTTTCTCCGTATGCATGGCCGAATGATTCACCGTTGTTCACCATTTTGAGTGGTTGTAATAAGCTTTTACTCTTTTAGAAATATATAAACTGTTTGTGTATAATGAGAAATCTTCTCTACTATTTTTCTTATGCACGTGAGCATGCTACTTCGCATGGTACTCTGTATTGTAATTTTAAGCCATCTACTTTTCTTTCCTCGTTCGCGTAGAATTTGTTTGCTCGGGACGCGCAAACAGGTAAGTCTGGGGGTGTGATGAGTCCTGATCATATACACTTATTTGGACTCATCTGGGCCATTTTTCTAGTCTTTCCACTGCACTTTAGCCTTGTTTTAGCTCATATTTGTCATTCTATGCTAGGTGCACTTCTTGGCCTAATTTGGTGTGTTTTATGTTTATTTTCTTTTTATAGCCTTATCGTATTGTTGAGTGCCACTTTCAGTGGCCTGATCAGCATTTCTGTAGGAACAGGAGTCGTGCAGGTGTTCCCGGTACAAATCTGTATAGGAACACTGCGCATGATCACTGGTTCTATTGCGCACGACCACTGGTCGTGCGCCACTGATCGTGTGCACTTAACCCCTGAAAACTGAGTTCTGTCTTCCTTATCGCACGACCACTTACGATAGCGCGCACGACCACTGGTCGTGCGCCACTGGTCGTGCGAACTTGTATTTTATAATTTTCTTATCCTTCAGGCTCCGTCCAGGCAGGCGCACGATCACAGGATGCTAGTGCGCACGACCACTGGTCGTGCGCCAATGACCGTGCGCATTGTTTATTCCAGCGCCTATAAATTGTCCTGCTCGCGATTTAGGTCGGGATCGACGCATTTCTTCCGCCCAGCTCCGCCGTTTTCTCCCCTTCCGCAGGTTTTTCGCCCCTCCATCGTCGCTCACCATATGGAGGTGCTCCGGGCTTGTTCTTCACGCCAATCTTGAGCCGGAGCTTCCTCTCGGCCTCCTCCTTCATCCTAGCGCTCCAAGGGAAGACCTAGCCGCCATCACCATCAAGCAAGAGGAAGTTTGCAACCTCTACCGGATCGTGACACGAAGAAGATGGGCTCATTGGAGAGTAGTGACAGCTCTCTCTACCCCGGACGTAGTTGCGGACCGAGCTTGGACGCGGATTGACAACCCGGCGATTCCAACCGTGAACCTACAACGAGACTTCGGATTCGGTCGATTTCTTGCCTTATTCTTCTCTTATTAATGTGTATGTAGTTAGATTTATGTATTAAGATGAAGTTGCACTTAAACTAGTTTGTATTTCTATATATTTCATGTCTATGTTAAATGTTTGTTGTTTGAGTTGCTTGAGGTGCGCCCTATTCCATCCTCCATCCCGCCGTCACGTTCGTCGCCGCACTAGCAATTGCTAGTGGCGTGCTTGTCGAAGAGGTGCTTACGACCCTCACTCCATTAGCCTACTCGTCCATCCGCCTACCGAAGCATGGCATCGCGGCCCGTACTCCATCCCACCTAACGAAGCAGCACGCTCAAGGCCTGCACAGTTCGACTCCGCTCGCCTACTCATCCATCCGCCCTTGCAACGCAGCGCGCTCAAGGCCTGCCTAGTCTCCATCCCGCCAAGCGAAGCATTGCATAGCGTGATTGCATAGTAGTAGTTGTAATCTTTAATTTTATTATTCGCAAACCAAATCCCCTGTTTCCGCATCCATCCGCTCGAAAGGACTTCAATCTCAAGTCCTTCCTCGATAATAAACTCCACCTTACTGTGTTCCTTTGAGATTCGATACTCGGGGATTACTCCTCGTTTTATATTACTTGAACGATCGGTACACTGCCGTTTCGTGTCGCAGTCGAGCTACGGCCTATAGCGGTGTGTGAGATTTGCGCCATCAGTAACCTATGTCAACGTAACTTTGACTTCAAGTCGACGCATCTGGTGAAGTCGACGTACCTTAGTCGATGCACCTTCCATATTCTCCTCTCGACGTCCAGCCAGTCTGAAATCGACGCTTCCGTCGAATAGTAATCGATGTACGTTGATTTCTATGTCAAATTCAAAACACGTCATATCTCTTTCCTTCTATCTGTAGATCTGAATTTTATGGAATGATATTATTCTTTTCTAGCTGTTTTGAATCAGTCTTTCCTTCTAAATGATTCTTGGCTAAATTGATTAAGTTTATTATGGATATTATTTGAAATCAGAATGATCTCTTTTATGGAATCTTTTCTCTCTTACTATTTCTCTGTCTGCTAATTGATTATTCTCCTATAGTATTCTTTGAATAAACAGAGCTATAAATAACAGGGAAGTCGGCAGAGAAGAATAAGAAGTGATCCACTCTATACATTTGAAATAGAGGAAAAGCTCCCAAGAGAAAAGTGAGAAAAACTGAGAGGAGTGATAGTGTGCTGAAGCAAACAACAAGTCTTCTTCCTCTTCTCTTTCTGAAGCCATACTGCTGCAATCTCTGATAGCTCTCATTGAAAGAGAAAAAGGCCTACAATCTCCTTCTCACTATAGAAGAGTGATTTCATTCACTATTTCTTGTGCTTCTAATCTTCTTGTTAAGAAGAAGATTCTTTCTTGTTTCAATTACTTCTTCTACTTCTTCTTCTTATTGTCATTTCATTTTCAAATTGTGTAAAAGAGTTTTTAGAATCTCTCTTCAAAAACTTCAGTTGTACTGGTTCTAAGAGTCTCCTTATCAAAAGACTCAGGCTGGTTCTAAGAGTCTCCTTATCAAAAGACTTAGTACAAGATAGTGAATTCCTACCAAGGTGGTAGAAGAGTGGACTACCCAAAGTTTGGGGAACCACTATATTTCTTTTTGTTGTGCTGTGATTTTCTTTTTGCTGTTACTTTCTTTATTTGCTTAATTCTTGTTGGTGTGTGTGGGAAGCTTAAATCTGTGATTATTACACACACACACACACACACACACACACACACATATATATATATATATATATATATATATATATATATATTTGTTAACTTTGCACAAAGTATTTTAAATCTCTATTCACCCCCCCCCCCCCCCCTCTAGAGAATTCTAGTGAGGTTAACTGTGCACTTTCAATTGGTATCAGAGCCAGGTTGATCAAAAAGGGGTAACTCCTTGATCAAAAAGATCCTACCTTATATATATATATTTCTAAGAACTATTTTTTTTTCATGGCACAAATCAAAGATTATGCTTCCACCAGACCACCAATTTGCAACCTTGAAAATTTTGCACTTTGGAAAACAAGAATTTAGATTTATCTAAACTCTATTGATGGAGAATTATTTAATGTTATTATGACAGGTCCTCCCAAGCCATTCAAGAAGGACTCAAGTGGAAAGGTCACACAAACACCTGCTCCAAAGGCTGAATGGACAGATGAAGAAAAGAAAGCTCATGCATGTGATGCCAAGGCTATGAATATCTTAGTCTCAACCCTCTCAGATGAAACCTTCCAAAAGATTGTTGAATGTGAATCAGCTAAGGAAATATGGGAAGCTCTCACTAAAATGGTAGAAGGGAGTGCTGATGAGAGAAAAGATAGAAAGGCATTACTCATCTCTCAATATGAAAACTTCCAGAAGAAAGATAGTGAAAGTGTTGCTGACATGTATGCCAGATTCAGCCTCATAATAAATGAGTTAAGAACACTTGAGAAGGACATATCTCTCACTGAGATAAATGACAAATTGCTAACTTGCTTCCCTAGCTCTTAGGACTCAAGAATTTGGCCAATTAGAGACTCCATAAGCCAAAATGAAATCTCAACAGATGCTGTTGGGTAAATTAAGATCCTATGAACAGTTGTTGAAAACAAGAGCTGAGAAAGAAGAGAAAGAAAGGACTCCCTCACTCTCAAAGGAAAAGAGTATTGCTTTAAAAGCTACTGCAGGTGAACCCTCTACAAGTGATGAGGAGTTGGTCAGTCTACTGGCCAGAAGGTTCAAGAAGTGGATCAAAACAGAAGGATTCAGAAGGAGAGATTCAAAAACCAGGTATGATAAAACTCCTACTAAAGAGATTATATGTTACTCTTGCAGGAAACCTGGACACATTGCACCTGAATGTCCTAAAGAGATCAGTAACAAGAAAGATCTGAAAAGAACAGATCTAAAGAAGAAGAAGAAAGAGAAAGGATTCATTGCTCAATCATGGAGTGATTCAGAATCTGAAGGAAGTACCTCATTTGAAAATGATCAAGAAGAGGCTAAGCAAGAGGAAACCTGTTTGATGGCTACTGAGAAGCCTGAAGATAAATCTCTGGTAAATATATTTGATGATATAGACTTCTCTTCTACTGATTTCAAAAATAATTTCAAACAATGTTGTTTAAATCAAGCCAAATCTGAAAAGGAAATACAAGAACTAAGAAATGAATTGAACAACCTCAAACAAATGGATACACAATATAAAAACTATGACCTCAGTCAAGAACTCTCTAGATCAGAGGAGCAACTAGATAAAATAAATACTGAAAATCAAACACTGAAAAATGAGCTAGCAAAGGCAAAAGCCTTTGAAGATTCTCTAATTGGCAGAAGTCAAAAACTCAAGAAAATCTCTTAAAATCTCACTGATAGATTTAGACAACTAGAGTTTAATACTGATTTAGAACCCAGACCTCAGTCACCCAGCAAACTTGTCTGGAGACATCCTATCCACTTCACTAGGAAGAAGAATCTCATAGGAGAAGAATCACAAGAAAATCCAAAAACAACTACTGTTTTTAATAAAAATAATTTCACTATGTATGAAGGAATCCTAGGTAAATATCCTCTGAAAAGAAACAAACTTGCGTCGAATCAGTATCGACGTACGTCGAATTCTACTCAACGCAACTCAAATAATACATCGATTTCTAATCAACGCATACACCGAAATAAGTCGACTCCCAATCAACGCAACCTCTCCTATGCTTCGACTAAAAGAGAACACAGAATGAAGGAAGCGTCGACTTCGACTCGACGCAACCTTAAACATACGTCGAATTCATATCGACGCAACCAATCTAACATAAATATCTCCTTTTCAAAAAGTCTTCTCAATCCATTTCTTTTTATTATGAATACTATTTCTGCAATATTACTAAAGATTGTTGGTATGATAAGCCAACACTCCTAAAGAAGAAAGGGTACTCTGAAAAACCAACTTACTCTTTCATTGAACCTTTTTCTGTTAAGAGGAAGGGACCCCAGCTTAGTAGGGTCCAAACTAATGTTTAACATCTTATGTGCAGATGTATCACACATTCAGGCTGGTGTGGTACTTGGATAGTGGATGCTCCATGCACATGACAGTGTACAACAATCTATTAACCAACTTTGAAGATAGACATGGACCATCAGTGACTTTTGGAGACTCTAGCTGTGGGCAAACTAGGGGCTTTGGAGATTTCAAAGAAGGGAAAGTTACCTTCAAGAATGTGGCAGTAGTCAAAGGACTGAAGCACAATCTGATAAGTATAAGTCAGATATGTGACAGTGGTAAGTATGAGGTAAAATTCACCACACTATTTTGCCATATTATTGATGTCAAGACTGGTGCCATAGTACTCAATGGAATTAGAAAAGGGAAAGTATATATAGTAGACTTTAGCTTCACACCCACAGAAGTTTGTTTGTTCAACAATATTATTGATAAAAGTGAATTATAGCATAGGAGACTGGGTCATCTAAACTACAAAACCATTAGTAAACTAGCAAAGAATAACTTAGTCAGAGGCCTACCAAAGGGTAGGTACTCTAATGATTCTCCATGTAGACCTTGCCAACTAGGAAAACAGACCAAATCATCCTTCAAACCAATTGGTAAGGATGACTCCCCCAGGATTCTCTACTTACTGCACATGGATCTCTTTGGTCCCATATCCACTCAGAGCTTAGGTGGAAAGTCTTATACCCTAGTCATTGTGTATGACTATTCTAGATTTAGCTGGGTATTCTTTCTAAGGGCTAAGTCTGAAACCCACAAGGTTCTCCCAAGATTCATAAGACAGATTCAATCTGAATTCAATACTCATGTTTCCATAATCAGAAGTGATCATGGGACTGAATTTGAAAATCAGTTAATCTGTAGTTTATGTGAGGATCTAGGTATCAAACAAAGCTTCTCAGCACCTAGAACTCCTCAACAAAATGGAGTTGCTGAAAGAATGAATAGAACCTTAATTGAATCAGGAAGGACCTTTCTTGCAGAATTAGGATTACCTAAAACCTTCTGGGCTGAAGCAGTCAACACTGCAAACTATGTTCTAAATAGAAGCCTCGAACATAAAACTAAGTCAAAAACTCCATATGAGCTCCTGAAGGAAAAAAACACTCATTGTTAAATACTTTAAAAATTTTGGATGTGCTTGCTTTATCCTAAATAATGGGAAAGATCATCTTGCCAAGTTTGACAAGAAGTCTGATGATGGAATATTTCTGGGGTACTCATCATCTAGTAAAGCTTATAGGTGCTATAACAGAAGAACTCTCAGAATTGAAGAATCCATGCACATTATATTTGATGAAACTAACATGCTGTTTAAGGGGGAGGAAACTTCCACCAGTCCTTTTCCGCAGGAAAATAGCAGCATAGAGACTCAGCTTGAACATCTGACTCTAAAGAACACAGACACTGGGAAAGAAAACCAGCTACAGGAACCAAGTGAGGAATCTGAACAAGAACATAAAGAAGGTTCAGAAAAGAGCAATCAAAACCAACTCCCACAAGAGAACATGGTTCAGGAGGAACAGTTGGACAATGATCCCATTGTTAATGAGGAAGAAGAGCATTTGACAAATCCAAGCAGGACAGGGATCAATATGAAAAATCATCCATAATCCCAAGTAATTGGAGACCCCAATACTGGAGTAAGAACAAGACACCAAGTCTCCAATGGGATGATGCTCCAATGCTTCTTATCACAAGTTGAACCAAAGAAGTTTGAGGAAGCAAATTGTGATCCTCACTGGATTATAGCCATGCAAGAAGAACTAAGCCAATTTGAGAGAAACAATGTGTGGAACTTAGTTGAGAGACCAAGAAACTACCCAGTTATTGGTACAAAGTGGGTATACAGAAATAAACTAGATTCCACTGGAGTAATTGTCAGGAACAAGGCAAGACTTGTAGCACAAGGATACAGACAAGAAGAAGGAATAAACTACAATCAAACCTTTGCTCCAGTAGCCAGATTGGAAGCAATCAGACTCTTTCTTGCCTATGCAGCTTTCATGAAGATGAAAGTCTAACAGATGGATGTCAAGAGTGCTTTTCTGAATGGTGACCTTCAAGAAGAGGTGTATGTAGAGCAACCACCAGGTTTTATCAATCCCTGCTCTCCTAACTTTGTTTATAGACTTAACAAAGCCCTTTATGGTCTTAAGCAAGCACCTAGAGCTTGGTATGAAACTCTCTCTAACTTCCTAATAGAAAATTCTTTTGAAAGAGGTAAAGTAGATAAAACACTTTTTACTAGAACCCACAAGAATAAACTCCTGCTTGTTCAAATCTATGTAGATGACATCATCTTTGGCTCAACCCATCCCAAACTCTGTAAAAGATTTGTTAATCTAATGCAATCTAAATTTGAAATGAGTAATATAGGAGAACTCTCTTATTTCTTAGGGCTACAAGTAAAACAAAGCAGTGAGGGGATCTTTATCTCACAATCTAAATACACTACAGAGTTAATCAAAAAGTTTGGTATGGAATCATCATCTACCATGAAAACACCTATGGCAACTAATGTCATCATAGAAAAGGATGATAAGGGAAAATCAGTAGATCAAAAGACCTATAGGGCAATCATAGGATCCCTTCTCTATCTAACAGCTAGCAGACCTGATATTATGTTTGCCACCTGCATATGTGCTAGATTTCAGGTTGATCCAAAAGAATCCCATCTCTCCTCTGTAAAAAGAATTCTTAGATATCTAAAGGGAACACCTGAACTAGGTCTATGGTACTCAGCAGAAACTAACTTTGAATTAACAGGTTTCTCAGATGCAGACTATGCTGGTTGTAGGGTTGATAGAAAAAGCACATCTGGTACTTGCCAATTTAATATCATGGTTCAGTAAGAAACAAACCTCAGTCTCAACCTCAACAGCTGAAGCTGAATATATAGCTGTTGGGTGCTGTTGTTCACAAATTCTATGGATGCAAAATCAGCTTCTTGACTATAAATTGGAAGTCAACAACTCTAAAATCTATTGTGATAGTTCTAGTGCTATATCCATAGCATCCAACCCAGTCCTTCATAGTAGAACCAAACATATAGAGATCATACATCACTTTCTTAGAGACAATGTAGAAAAATGCAAGATAACCTTAGAATATATTCCTACTAACAGTCAAAGAGCAGACATTTTCACCAAACCCTTGGATGAAACTAAGCATACTTAATTCATCAACACCTTAGGAATGCTTGATGGAAGCTTGTAAACATCATTGTTGGGCAAATCTAAAAGAGGTCAGAAAAACTAAGAAAGCACTTGAAGATACGTCGATTACCTATCGACGCACCGTCGACTTGAGATCGACGCAAATCTGCGAACACGTCGTAAGGACAATAGGCTGACAAAATTTCGATGGAGCGTCGACCCCATATCGACGCATGCGTCGACTTCATGATAATACTGGAAACAAATCTTTCCTTATCCTTTTGACGATTGAATTACCTAATATAGCTTGATTTCTATTTCCTTTTCGACGTTTCACCTTCTTTAAATAATACCTCTTATTTCACAACTCATACTCTCCCAAACCGCCAAAAACTTCATCTTTCACCCTTCTCTCTGCAACAATGGCGCCAACTCCTGTTCAATCTGCCATCATCCAAGCAATAAATGATTCTCTGGAACAACTCGTGAATGAATTTCAGACACGACTGAACAACTTCTCAAACGAGTGTGCCGCCATGCTAAATACCTGTGAAGCCAAACTGGCCGACCTCTCCATTTCTCTGCTTGAGCTTCATGTTCTTCTTCACGAACAACATCTGTCGCCAAAAAGGTTTACATCCTTTCTGCAGGATATAAACCAGGGGGAGAGTTGCTCCAGAAACCCCTCTATTCAGATCTATATTCTCTTAAAGCTCAGGGCTAACTCTTCTCCAATCTCTAAATATTATCTCTAAGTATTAAACCAACTTCATTTTTTACCATAGGCTCTAATCTTCTCCAATCACTCTAATTACACCTTCAACAAACACTTTGGTGAATCCTCATCCTACCATACAGAAGGAGACCATGATGTGGATTCAGCATTCAGAGTAGATTCCCCATATGTTCAGGGGGAGATTGTTTAGTACAAAATACAAAATTCCAGGGGGAGGAAGAAGCAGCTACTTCAGATGACCTGAAAGGGCAAGTCTGGATTGATGTACTCCTGTGTATGGAAGAATATCAGCATCACTCTCCTGGCTTCTCTGCTAGCTATATCAAACTCAAGACACCCCTACTTGAGGATATTCCTCCAGAAGAGATTGAAGGAGAAAAACATTCCTCAGCACAGTCTACTCTACCATAGGACATTTTGCCTCCTATTACAGAACAAATTCCCTCTCCTAAAAAAGTTCCTTCCCCACCTTCTCCTTCTAAAGAGAAAACTACATCTCCACCTCTGCCTCTACCACCACTTCAACCTCCTTCTCTACCTCCTCTACTACCTTTACCTCCACAAATGCTACCTAGGGAAAGACCAAGAGGACAAATGAAAAGAAGAAGAGAAGTCATCCCTCATTGGCAAAAATTCTCCAAAGAAGAAAGGAAAGACTATGCAAAGGAAAAGAAATATAGAAAAGCTGTTGAGGAGATAAAAAGGTTTGAAAGAATGCCTAATATCACTCCTAACAGTCCTGTAAAGGAGTACCATGACCCTGACATGGAAAAGAGGCATGAAGAAATGAGAGAAAGAGAGTTGTATGAATTTGAAGCAGCAATGAAAGAGACAGAGGATAAGAGGAATATCTGGATGGAAAAGATCAAGAAGGGGATGACCAAAGAACAGATTCTTGCTGAATCTTCCATCAAACTTCCAAAGAAATTGTTTGATGTTGAAGCATATCAGAAGAAAAATCCTCATGCAGGGCTTATCCTAGACAAAGGACAAAAGCACATAAGGGGTGTAAGGTGTTCAGAAGATGACTACATTCCCTATAAGAAGCCTAAAAGACCAGAAGGAATAGACAAATGGCATTGTTCACCCTGGAAAGGGAAAGGAAAAGTGTCTGAGATCCCTGGGAAACAAGAATCAGAAAAGAAGAGAAAATATAGGCCCAAGGTTGACAACAAGGGACCATCTGAGCCCAAATCTAGACAAAAGAAACCTCAAAGCATTACAATTGAAATGATTGATGAAAAGGCAGCAATTATCATTAGCAAGGGCTATTCCATAAATGACACTCTCCCTGATGCTGAAAAGATCCTGGCAAAGCTGCACACAATTATCAGAAATGTTCAGGAGCATCCTGATAGAGCCAGGACCTACATTTTTGAAGCTATTGAAAATTTATCTAAGAAACTTTACTCTGCCTTTGTCAACTTCATGTATAACAAGAAGTTCTTAGTTTAAATCTTGTGAAAGATACTTACATGTTATATGATTTCTTTCTCTACATTCTTCTAATTACTTAACATATTTCTTTTCTATATAAATGCCTTGCTGTGTTGATTAAGAGCCGGTACAATTTCTCCCTGAATAGGGTTAAGACAAATAGGGGGAGATTGTTGGGAAATGATTTATCTTAACCCCTAAAAATGAGTAGAATATAAATTCTAAGAATGAAAAATTAGTCTAAGTAAATATGCGTCGAATAGTATTCGACGCAACGTCGAAGTGTAGTCGACGTTCCTCTCAGAATGAGTCGAAGTAACTCTAAACAGAATTTGACATAACCTATGTCAACGTAACTCTGACTTCAAGTCGACGCATCTGGTGGAGTCGACGTACCTTAGTCGATGCACCTTCCATATTATCCTCTCGACGTCCATCTAGTCTGAAATCGACGCTTACGTCAAATAGTAATCGACGTACGTCGATTTCTATGTCAAATTCAAAACACGTCAGATCTCTTTCCTTCTATCTGTAGATCTGAATTTTATGGAATGATATTATTCTTTTCTAGCCGTTTTGAATCAGTCTTTCCTTCTAAATGATTCTTGGCTAAATTGATTAAGTTTATTATGGATATTATTTGAAATCAGAATGATCTCTTTTATGGAATCTTTTCTCCCTTACTATTTCTCTGTCTGCTAATTGATTATTCTCCTATAGTATTCTTTGAATAAACAGAGCTATAAATAAGAGGGAAGTTGGCAGAGAAGAATAAGAAGTGATCCACTCTATACATTTGAAATAGAGGAAAAGCTCCCAAGAGAAAAGTGAGAAAAACTGAGAGGAGTGATAGTGTGCTGAAGCAAACAATAAGTCTTCTTCCTCTTCTCTTTCTAAAGCCATACTGCTGCAATCTCTGATAGCTCTCATTGAAAGAGAAAAAGGCCTACAATCTCCTTCTCACTATAAAAGAGAGATTTCATTCATTATTTCTTGTGCTTCTAATCTTCTTGCTAAGAAGAAGATTCTTTCTTGTTTCAATTACTTCTTTTACTTCTTCTTCTTATTCTCATTTCATTTTCAATTTGTGTAAAAGAGTTTTTAGAATCTCTCTTCAAAAAATTCAGTTGTACTGGTTCTAAGAGTCTCATTATCAAAAGACTCAGGCTGGTTCTAAGAGTCTCCTTATCAAAAGACTCAGTACAAGATAGTGAATTCCTACCAAGGGGTAGAAGAGTGGACTACCCAATATTTGGGAAACCACTATATTTCTTTGTGTTGTGCTGTGATTTTCTTTTTGCTGTTACTTTCTTTATTTGCTTAATTCTTGTTGGTGTGTGTGGGAAGCTTAAATCTGTGATTATTACACACACACATATATATATATATATATATATTTGTTAACTTTGCATAAAGTATTTTTAAATCTATATTCACCCCCCCCCCCCCCCTCTAGAGAATTCTAGTGAGGTTAACTGTGCACTTTCAGTCCGGTTGAGGAGATTTGGGGTCACCAATAGGAGTCTATATGATGAGTGTGCCCGATAGCTAAGGGGCAATGTTGTGCTCGGGATTGACGAAAGATCGCCTTTCCCTTAGAGAGTCATGGTATACTTAGGGTTAATCCAAGTGTCATGATAAAAGGGGTATTCTTATGGGTAGTTACCAATAATATTTAGTGTCTTGAGAAAGGGAGCCTTGGGGTGTCATCCCATCATAGCTCCTAGTACCGCTGCGAGCCCCTCACAGGGTAGACCTCGGGAAGTCCAAGACTAACCCTAAATTGTAGGAGTAAGCTGTTGTACAAGATTAACTTAATAATACACTCACCCACACCCCGTTGTTATGGGTATATTAGTCGATTTGGTCTTTCGAGCGGTAGGCTCGGTGGTTATAGGTGCAGACAGGTCAGTCTGGCGAGCCGGTGGCTCGAAAGGTTATGGTGATGGGCAGGTTAGCCCAGGGAGCTTATGGTTTGGAGATAGATAGTAATTCATAATTGCATGTGCATAAAGGTGGTGGGTCTTCAGTATTGACAGTCATTCAAACCGGCGTCGATACGCTGACTTTACAAGTGTGGATTTGCACTTAGCCAAGAAAGTCTTGTGGTCCAGCTAGTAAGAGTATGCAGGAGCTCCGCGGTTTTTGCGTTGAGGCGTACGATAGGTCTAGGTTAGGAAGTGTGAGTACCAACCTAGAGGTGGGCGATGCCCAACCCACCTGTTCCGTTTGCCACTATGGGAGTATCCTGGGAGTTTTGCTAGCTCCAAAAAGGGGGAAATAAAGGTCTGTGCGCATAGATTTTAAGTGTGTGAGTTGCACTTGTCTGAACATAGCATAAACTGTATAACTCTGCATGCCATGGCATAAGCATTGCATTTAAACCCCTACCCCTATCGTATAAATCAGTATGGGACTTTTTATACGATTGGCCCTGCTAAACGACTCCTTGGTCTCTAGGTTTGTATGGGCATTCCTATAAATCAATGGTTACTTTTCTATTTTACTTACTGTTCTTTACATACTCTTTACTATGCTTTATTTACTGCTTCAATTATATATATACACATGTGTAGTGATAGCTATTCCTATCGCTAGGCCATGTCAACTGCTTGTATTATACCTCTTGTTGTCCTCCGCTTCATCCTTCCCGCACGGATCCTAGGAGTCGTGGGGGGAGGCGAGGAAGACAGTTGCTTAGTCTTTTGACTAACAGTCAATGGACCTTATCGTTTTAGGGGACCGAGGAGACGCAGCAACACCAGAGGCCGGTGCAGATAGAGGCGGGCCAGTCTAGCACAGGAGCACC
>JAWHQI010000021.1:8787500-8867500 GCA_033032865.1 Dactylorhiza incarnata | reverse complement strand
TGTGATCATCTTGTGTGTGTGATCATCTTGTGTGTGTGTGTGATCATCTTGTGTGTGTGTGTGTGATCATCTTGTGTGTGTGTGTGTGTGATCATCTTGTGTGTGTGTGATCAACTTGTGTGTGTGATCATCTTGTGTGTGTGATCATCTTGTGTGTGTGTGATCATCTTGTGTGTGTGATCATCTTGTGTGTGTGATCGTCTTGTGTGTGTGATCGTCTTGTGTGTGTGTGATCATCTTGTGTGTGTGTGTGTGTGTGTGATCATCTTGTGTGTGTGTGTGTGTGTTCATCTTATGTGTGTGTGTGTTATGTTGGATCGATTGGCGCCCTTAGAGGGGGGGTAAATAAGGGAATAAAATTCTTTGATAATTTTTACTAAATTGTTTAGAGATAATTAGAACAAAATAACAATTTATCTTAAGGGAGGAAAACAATTGTAATTTGCAATTCTATAAATTATGTCAAATGATAGAAATCAAGTAAACACAAAAAGAGACATGATTATATTATATAAAAAAGTGTTTACATAAATTTGATTTCAATATCGCTAGAAATCGGAGGCGTGCAAAGTAAAAACAAGTTTTCCTTTTCTATACCGACTTGTATCCCCACAAATCGGTTGGCTTTAGCCTATCCTTCCCCGGATATGGCTTCAAGTCGCTCTAGCCAATCCTTCCCCGGATATGGCCTCGAGCCCCCTAGATCTAATCACCTAGAACTAGTCGCCAACACAAGGCGAATTCCCCCCTAAGTCCTACCCAGACCTAGTCGCCAACACAAGGCGAATTAACTAAACGATTACAAAAAATATGAAATGAAAATAAATATAACAATAATGAAACTCCCTATATGAGATCTCTGAAGATGAGGATGAAGGATCGTTGTAGCATAAGCGAGGTTGAAGCGATCGTTCTTCGGATGCAGCGTGGTGGCTTCCTTCTCCAGAAATCCTCTTTGGCTTTGAGTGGGAGATGAACTTTCGGCAGAGTAGCAGCTCTGGAAATATGGCACAAGTAATCTCTCTGGAAGCACTAACTCAAAACGAGAGAGAGCCCATCATTTTATAGAACTTGACGATAGCGCCTGCGTTAGCTCCTAGCGCCTGCGGTAGCGTTCGTGTGGAGCGGTTGCGAAACCGTCGGCGATGTGGTGCTGTGCACGTACTTGAGATAGCGCCTGGCGGTAGCGCTAGTGCTGGCGGTTGCGAAACCGTCGGCGGCGTGGCGAAACAAACTTCGTCGAACGAAATTTTTGTAATGAAAATTTTCGTCGAACGGAGCTTCAAGTTCGTCGAACGAAAATTTTAGTCGAACAAAAATTTTCGTCGAACGGAGCTTCAAGTTCGTCGAACGGAACCTGAGCTAGCGCCTAGCGGTATCGCATTCTTCCTGATGTTTGAATTCAGCTGCTTTCTACATGTGGAGTATTGCACCTATAGTTCTTGCACACTATAAAAACACGACAAGCAAGATCAAATACAATTTGGGATTTGTTATTCTCAAACAAAGGGATGTGACACACATGTCCAACATGTTCATCTTGTGTGTGTGTGTGTGTGTGTGTGTTCATCTTGTGTGTGAGTGTGTGTCATCTTTTGTGTGTGTGTTCATCTTGTGTATGTGTGTGTGTTCATCTTGTGTGTGTGTGTGTGTGTGTGTGATCATCTTGTGCCTGTGTGTGTGATCATCTTGTGCGTGTGTGTGTGTGTGATCATCTTGTGTGTGTGTGTGTGTGTGTGTGTGTGTGTGTGTGGGCATGTTTGTGTGTGTGTGTGTGTGTGTGTGTGTGTGTGTGTGTGTGTGATCATCTTTGTAGGATATAGAACAATCACCAAGGGGGAGGGTTAGGTGATTATTGTTGCTTTTAAAAATATTTTGCAAGAAATGAGTTTAATGAAAGCACGGCGCAGAAGAATCACAAGAAAGCACACACACAAGATGAGATGTATAGAGGTTCCTCATGACCGGGTGTCTTGAGTAGTCCTATGTCCCTCTACTCCTACTCAGCAGTGTGCTAGGCTCGGCAAACTCCGCCAACGTCTCCGTCCCGCAAGACTTACAACTCAGACCCGCAAGTCCCTGTAGCCTAGGCCCGCAAGCCCCTTCACAGCACCCGAGCCCGCAAGCTCGACACTTAGGCCCTCAAGCCCTACACAGCAGAGACCCGCAAGTCTTGTCTGCAGCCTAGGCCCGCAAGCCCCTTCACTGCACCCGAGCCCGCAAGCTTGACACGTTTGGACCCGCAAGTCCCTCTGCCCTAGCCCTCAGGCCTCACAGATCTCAAGCCCTCAAGCTTGACACACTGATCTGAAAACAGATCTTACAACTTTGGCCCGCAAGCCTTACAATGATAGATTTACAATATTAACTCTGCCTGATGGAGATCGACTTCTTATCTTGACGAAGATGCTTTTGCTTTGATTCTTGATGGTGCAAATCTTCTTCAAGCTTTCTTCTAACTGGAACTCTTCTTTATCAGTCAATGAGGCTAGAATGATTCTCTTGAGAACAAAAGATGAAGATCAACTTGTTCTCCATTCTTGTTTTTGCTTATCTCCCTCATTACTGTTTTATTCAAGATTGCTTAGGGATATTTTCCTAAGTTCCAGGATTCGAGAGAGTTTAGGGCATCCATTATTCCCTTTTATAGGACTAAGATGCCGCTTAACGGTCTCCAATGATGTCCTTTTCTGACAAACGTCCATGCCTTAAGAGCACGCGCTGATTGGACAATCAGGCGGCGGCATAAATGCTGACAGCGCGTCCGGCAACTTTTGAATCTATCTCGACGATATTTCCATTGTTACGAAGACATGGACAATATCTCGACGACACGGCCTGTCGATGTATTGAACTGGTTTCTTCTTCAATTCTTCATCAGATAGTAATATCTCGATGATTCGGGATATCACTTCTACACTCGAGCTTAAGACGACACGAAGTCATCTAACTGATGTCGGTGCGATCTTCTTGTCTTCTTGATATCTCTGTAACAACTTTATCTTGTCAACGACATAATTATTATCATGTCGACAGACCGTTCTTCACTAACTGCCTGTCTTCACAACTGCATCTTTAGTGTTCTTGACGTCACGACTTCTTGTCAACGATATCTTCGACACTGATCTTCCCTTTGCCTTTTCAACGGCATTCATTCAGACTTAGACTTATCGACGTCAAGGTTTCTTGTCAAACATATCTTTGAGTCTTCTTCTTCATCTTCGACTTTCTAATATCGTCGTGTAGATGTCACAACGATATCACCATTCTGCCTTGCTATGCGTGTTGTTGACAATATGCCTGTCGTTGTCGACGATATGTTTGATCCTTTTCGACGACATAATCACAGTCATCCTTTTTTTCTTTGCCCATCATTTCAATGATGTGTCTATACTTGTCGACGATATGTCCAGCCTTTTTCGACGATATTATACTTAGGCAGATTATTGAAGTACTGGGCATCCCTTCTTATCTTTTACTTAAATGATAAAGCTAAGAGGATAATCAAATACATAGAGAAGTTCTCTTGAATTGGTGACTTCTCCAAATCGGGAATCATGAGGGCAAGATTCCCAACAATCTCCCCCTATTTGAAGAAGTCAGAATCCCAATTCAAGATTACTTGCACTGACCAATAAGATGTGAGTTTATACATTGGATGTTAACATAGTTACCATTTCCCTTGCTTTTGCATCTTCTTGAGCTGGTAGCTCCCCCTTGATGTGATGTGCATCTTTACTTTATTCCTCCTTGATCTTTACTCCCCCTTGATCTTTACTCCCCCTTGATGTGATATATCCCATGACGTGTCTTCTCTACCCAGGTTATTCTTTTCTCCCCCTTTTTGACTTTTTCATTATAGGCCTTTTATGACCAGATTGTCTCAGTCTTTGTCTTGCAAGTTCTTCTTACTATTATATGTAGGGGGATTAGTAAGCAGTAAGTTAAAGTTTACTCTAAGTTTAACATTCGCAATTGGAATTTGAAAAAGTTAAACTTAGCTTCATCTAGGGGCTTTGTGAATATATCAGCCACTTGTTTGTCTGTGGGAACAAACTCAAGGGTGATATCTTCATTCTCCACATGCTCCCTGATGAAGTGATACCTGATCTCAATGTGTTTAGTCCTGTTATATGAGATAGGATTTTTAGCAATTGAGATTGCACTGGAGGAGTCACAAAATAGGGGTGTTTTGGTCATCTTTAAATTGTAGTCTTCAAGTTGATGCTGGATCCATAACAGTTGAGCACAGCAGCTCCCAGCAGAGATGTATTCTGATTCTGCTGTGGAGATTGCTACACTTGTCTGCTTCTTGCTGCTCCAAGAGATCAGTCTTCCTCCAAGGAATTGGCATGTTCCTGAGGTACTCTTCCTATCTTCTTTGCACCCTGCATAATCTGCATCTGAGTAGCCTGTCAGTTCACACTCATTGTTCCTAGGGTACCATTGGCCAAGATTTGATGTACCCTTTAGGTATCTTAGGATTCTCTTTACAGAAACATGATGAGATTCCTTAGGGTTCACCTGATATCAAGCACAGACACATGTGGCAAACATTATGTCAGGCCTACTTGCAGTCAGGTATAGTAAGGATCCAATCATGCATCTGTACTTGGTTTCATCAAAGGGTATTCTCTTCTCATCCTTGTCCAGAGACACATTAGTTCCCATTGGAGTTTTCATAGAGGAAGCACTCTCCAATCCAAACTTCTTTACTAGCTCTCTAGTGAACTTGGTCTGAGAGATGAATATGCCATCTTCAGATTGTTTCACTTGGAGACCTAGGAAGTATTTGAGCTCACCCATGCTGCTCATCTCAAACTTTCCCTGCATCAAGCTAGCAAACTTTTTGCAGAGATTGTTATCTGTAGAGCCAAAGATAATGTCATCTACATAGATCTGTACTAGCAAAATCTTACCCTTAACTTCCCTTAGGAACAATGTCTTGTCAATCTTTCCCTTAGAGAATTTATTCTCAATGAGAAAGCTTGACAGAGTCTCATACCAGGCTCTAGGTGCCTGCCTTAAGCCATATAAATCTATTCTAAGAAAATATACATCGTCAGGATGGGTTGAATCAACAAAACCTGAAGGCTGGTCTACATAGACTTCCTCTTTGAGGTCACCATTAAGAAAGGCTAACTTCGCATCCATCTGATAGACTTTGAATCCTTGGTAGGCAGCATAGGCTAAGAATAGTCTGATGGCTTCCAGTTTGGCAACAGGAGAAAAGGTCTGATCAAAATCAATCCCCTCTTCCTGTCTATATCCCTTTGCCACCAGCCTTGCATTATTCTTTGTGATTATTCCATTCTCATCCAATTTATTTCTGTAAACCCACTTAGTTCCTATGATATTCTGTCCTTGAGGTCTAGGAACCAACTTCCATACTTTGCATCTTTTAAATTGATTCAGCTCCTCCTGCATTGCGGCAATCCAAAATGGATCCTGATTTGCTTCCTCAAATTCTTGGGTTCAATTTGAGAGAGAAAACTCAGGTACAATGCTTCATTTGCAGCTCTACTCCTTGTCAGCACTCCTTGGTTGATATCTCCTATTATTTTCTCTTGGAGATGATCTCTCTTTGTCTCAAGGCAATTGGAAATATTCTGGGAACTTCTTCATTAACAGGTTCTTCAAGTTGCATTTCCTCTGCTGTTTTTGAGCCTTCTATAGTCTCTTCTTCCATTTCAACTGTTGCTGACTGATTATTATCTTTGATTGAGGTATCAGCCTTTTCTTCAATGGACAATTTCTCCATTTTCTTTATTGTACCTGCATGCACTAGAGAACTAGACCAGCCCTTATGTATAAGGCTAGTCTCATCAAATACAACATGTACAGATTCTTCCACTGCTTGGGTATTGATGTTGTACACCCTATAAGCCTTGCTATAGGAGTTGTAACCAACAGGAATGCCCTCACTGCTTTTCTCAGCAAACTTGGTTAGCTTGGCCTTCCCATTATTAAGTACATAGCATTTACTCCCAAAGATCCTAAAGTAGGATAAAGTGGGTTTTCTGCCCTTCACTAGCTCATAGGGAGTCTTCTTGGGGGCTTTGATGATGGAGGCCCTATTTATAACATGACAAGCAGTGTTCACAGCCTCTGCCCAGAAATATTCTGGAAGGGAGGAATCACTTAGCATTGTCCAACTAGCCTCTATCAAGGTTCTGTTTTTCCTTTCTGCAACCCCATTCTGGTGAGGAGTTCTAGGAGAGGAAAATTCTTGGGAGATACCCAGTTCTTGACAGAATTCTGTCATGGGTCCTGACTAAAATTTTGTACCATGGTCACTTCTGAACTTGACCACAGTACAGTCCATCTCATTCTGGATCTGCCTGACAAAGTTCTTCAAGATGTCTAAGGTATCTGACTTCTTTTTAAGGAAGAATACCCAAGTGAATCTTGAATAATCATCAACTACCAGAAGAGTGTAGGCCTTCCCTCCCAAGCTGAGAACTGACATAGGACAAAACAGATCCATGTGCAATAGAAATAGGCACCTGAAGGAATCTTTTTCAGATATGCTTTTAAAGCTGGTCCTTGTCTGCTTCCCAAGTTGGCAGGCTTGACAAGGACCTGCCTTGATGTATTTAATATTAGGTCCATTTCTAACTAAGTATTGTGAGAAAAGCTTGCTTATAGTTAATGTGTGTAAGTCTCTTGTGCCATTGAACACATAGAGCCTCTTTGTCATTAGCTACAAGGCACACATGCATGGATGAAATTGCATTCAGAAAATTTAAGCAATAAATGTTACCACTCCTAGTGCCAGTCAATATAGCCTTAGAATCTAAGGACTTCTTAATTAAGCACTTATCCTTATGGAAGGTGATTATAAAACCTAGATCATAGAGTTGACTTATGCTTATGAGATTATGTTTCAATCCCTCAACATAAGCCACCTTTGTGATGGTTACTAGGACATTAGAAATGTTACCATAACCTTTAATCATCCCTTTTTCTGAACCTCCAAAGATCATCGTTGCTCCATTCTCCACAGGGATGAAGCTTCTTAGATACTTTCTGACTCCAGTCATATGCCTGGAGCAGCCACTGTCCAAATACCAGATTGGAGACTGGTTGGCATTTGGACATACTTGCAAGAAAAATTAATTACCCTTAGGTACCCAATTTGAATTGAGTCCTTGGTTCTTGTTAGGAAAATGAAATGGAATGCCACACCACTGAGGGTTCTGCACTCTCTTTGCATTTGGGTCCTATTGGGTTGAACCAACAGTCCAGGGCAAAGTGGTCTACTTTCCCATAGCACCAGCATTCATACCTGTTATACCTTCTCTTCTGCCTCACCATTTGAGTAGGATGGGAGTGTTGGTGAGCAGGAGGGAAGTCAACTGACCTGAAAGGTCTTGGGTGAACATTATAGGTGTGAGAGTTGATTGGAGCAGGTCTCATCACTTGTTGGTCAACCTTCTTAGGAATAGGCTTTGTGGACGCATCCTTTCCCTTACTTTACAGTGCTGTTGTTGTAGGTCTATGGCCAGAAGGACCTGATGCTAGCACCTTCTTAAAAGAAAATTGAGCTTCAGAACCTTTGTCCTTGACAGTCTCCTGATTGAATCATATACCAGCTCTGAATGATCCATAGAAGGTATCAATGATAGGCAAGACTGTCTTGGGCATAAAGAAGCTTGCAGCAAGTTTCTTCTCAGCCAGCAGCATCTCCTCAAGGTTCTTAATGACCTTATTCTTCTGACCTAATTCAGCATTCTTAAGTCTTGTGGCTTCCTTGAATCTGTCCACTTCTTTGCTCATGGCAGCCAGCTTTTCAGTTGTCTCTTTGAGCTCTGACTGGACAGTCTTCAAGGAATCTAACTCCTTGGTATGTACTTTGAGAAGTTTCTTGTAGTTCTTGAAAGCTTTCCACAAAGCCTTATACTGCTTTATTAGGTCAGATTCAACATCATATTGAGATCTTGAGGTTGTAACACCCCAGTTTTTGCTACTCTGCGAGCTAACGTCGGGCGGTAGGTTCTAACGACGGTGGTAGAAAAATCAACATGGCGTTGACTGAGAGCGTTTTTGTTAAGTCACTAGCGCGGTGCGGTAGCGCTAGAGCGGCGCGGTAGAAAGTGGCTAGAAAGTGGAAAACGAGATCTGCCACTAGCGCGAGGCGGTAGCTCTATCGCTGGCGTTAGGCTTTCTTCACTGGGAGCCGCTGAGACGGCAAGTGTGTTTGCGGAGTTAGCGCGGCGCGGTAGCTCTACCACCACGTGTAGCTGACGGAACCAGATCCGTAAACAGCGAAATCTAGGTGTCTGTTTGGATTATATCTTAATCTAACGGCTCAGATGAGTTCGTGGGAGGGGTCTAATTAGGGCTGAGAGGGTTTTCCCTCTTCATCTTTCATTTAATTTGGCTTTGAGGGCTAGAGTGAGAGAGAGGGTTTGGAGGAGGAAGAGACCTATATCCCGCCATTGTTGGAGCTTCGGAGCTCCGTTCGCCGATCTGAGATCGGCAGTGCATAGGGGACATCGAGGCGCTTCTTCTCCTCCATTCTTTTTCAAGATTCTCATGGCTAGGAGGAAATCTCAAAAGGTAACGACATTTCTCCTCCCGGTCTTTAGAATGCGTGCATGGCATCATTTTTTTTCCTCCTTAATTTCTGCATTTTGGCACCGGATCCGTCGAGTGAGAGGGATTCGGGTCGCCTTGGTTCAAGAGGAACCATCGGGTCGATTGTGTCCATCCCCGACATGATTTGCACTAGAAATCCGCTCTGTTAGTGGATTAGGCATTGTGGTTGAAGCCGGATTTGCGACCGTTGGTCTGATTTTGTGATGTTGATTAACGCGCATTTTATGGATTTTGCTAGAAATCCGAATACGGCGAATTCGTTATCGTGATGCCCTTGTAGTTTCGTATGGTAATGAATATTGGTTTTCGGGCAGGGAAATAAAGTGCGGATTATAAGGCGTGTGACGCCTAGTGATGTGCGAAGGTGCAACTTAGTCTTTGTGGTCGGCTGGCTATCCCGTGAATGCTGGAATTCACGTGTGGAGAGCGTCCCGGCAAGATAAGTCCCTTCGGTGTTAACTGATGAGAATGTCTGTGCTAACAGACGAGTCCGGTAATGGTCTCCAGGCGAGGCAGTCGGTGGACGTTGTCCCGATTGTAAGACCAGGGCCTTGGGACATTTTCTTGGAGTCTAAGCCAGAGTTCTTAGCATCGGTTTTGCGTGGTGTTGGCGGCAAGAGCATGTGAGTAGTAAGACACGCCCGATGGCTTGGTGGGCTAGGCGTGGTGGGTCACAGCGTGAGTTTTTGGCCTTGGGCTACGATGCCCTTTGGTGGAAATGTCGAGTACACCATGGTTGTGCTATTGATGTATGATGATGTGTTAGATTCATACGCTTTAGGGTGCCTTGGGTGAAACCCGGGTTTGCATTCATATTGCATTGGTAGGCCCCTTTTATTACTTGCTCAACATAGAAACGTGGACGATAGTTGTGACACTCATGCCTGTTGTTTATGTTGCTTTTCCTTATATACATGTGCATACGAAGTGCTGACTTGCAGGGTGATGTAGTTACACCATTTGTGGTCAGCCATAGCTGACCCTCGTTTACCGCTCTTTGTGATTTGGATGCATGCCAAGGATCGCAGGCTGGACCTAGCTCGCTGGCCAAAAAGGTCTAAAGCTTCGTGAAGTGTTTACTTTGCTTTCTTGCATTTCTGTACTTGTCTTTTGTTGTTTCCGGCTTGCATGTCGAGTTAGCTTAGGGAAGCTAGTTTTCCCCTTTTGGGGATTTCATTATTGTGTTGAATGTTTGATGACTTGGACACTGGTTTTGTAAGGCCTTAAGGCCAGTTTTACTCCTATGTAGTTGTGGACAATCTCCGTGTTTCTTAGTTTTGTTTTCGCTGTGTTATCTGAGTTTTTAGTTGGGTAGTTATATCATCTTTTAATACTGCAACTTGTGCGGTTATATGTTGTGGGGTCCTGGCCGGACCCATATTATATAGTCATTATAGGGGAGGTGTTTCAATTTGGTATCAGAGGTAGGTTGAGTATTCTTGCGAGGTCTAGTGTATTCGGATCGCGTAAAGAGGTTGTCCACATAGGAGTATTATGCGGGATCATGAGTATCCATGTGTTTGAGTCTTGCGAGTAGAACTTGATGAGTATATTTCCTTACTTATACCAGGATGTTGGCGACGATGCAGGGACGTTGAGAAGGTAAGAGGAGCCTTCGGGAAGCAGTGCTACTGCTCCGGGCCTCATGAATATGGGCATGTCCCCGGCTGATTTCTGTCGCATGCTAGCGGAAGCAATGGTAGCTGCTCAAGCTGCGGCGATGACACGGGTTCCGAAGCCTGTTGTGCAAGTTACGACTCCTGTTACTCCGGCGGCTACACCAGATACACCGGAGGTTGGAGTGTGGCAAGCAGAGCTATTAGCGGAGAGAGCTTATGGGATGGGCGATCGATTTATGAAGTACTTCTTGAGTTTTGATCCCCCGACATTCAACGGAGTTGGCAATCCAATGGATGCCAAAGATTGGCTTTCGAGGATCTGGGAACTTTTGAAGGCAGTAGAGACCCCAGCGGAGAGGCAGTCCCACTTTGCAAGTTCATGTTAGAGGGCGATGCGAAGCTGTGGTTGGTGAATCATAGCGGTCGCCATTTCCTTGGGCGCATTCCGTCCCTGGAGGAGTTTGGGAACGCCTTCCTCAAGCGTTATATTCCGTCATCGACGAGGTTAGCACTGCAGCGACAGTTCTTGCATTTGGTGCAGCGTGAGAAGACATTGGACGAGTATCTGCAGGAGTTCACTTGGTTGGGTCGTTATGCGGGAACGACTATGGCAGACGATGAAGAGAGGGACACTCTTCTATCAAGGTCTGAGAGAGAATTTAAGGCAGCCATTGATAGCCTTAAAGAACGCAGGATTTAATGAGTTGGTCGAAGCTGCTCGCACTTTAGAAAGCGACATGGAGCGAACCCAGCGACGAAAGGGTTTTGCGGCGAAGCAGGGAGAAGGAAAGCCTTCTCAGTATCAGTCTCAGTGGAAGTCCGAGGGCAACCGATGGAAGAAGAAGCCCCGTCCTTATAGGCCTGGGGAGAGAAGTGGCGCACCTTCGGGAGATTTCCGCTCCAAAGGTCCGTTGACTTGTTTCAAGTGTGGCAAGGTGGGTCACATAAGTCGGTTTTGTACCGAGGTCGGAGCTGAGCCAGAGCCGAGGCAGGAACAATCGGTGCCTTCCGGCCCTAGTGTTGGGGAGAAAGGGAAGGCGACAGAGTCGAGTGCTTCGCGGTTCCCTCTGGTGTAGCCTAGAGCGTATAATCTTGGGCAGCAGGGAGCGATTCGTCGACCGGATGTGGTGACAGGTACGAAAATTTAAGTTTTCGTTTGTTACTGTAATGTAGTTTGAGGCTTTTCATGTTTGTTATGCACGTGGTTAGGTTTCGTGCTAGTTTCTGTTGGACATGCGTGTCACATCCCTTTGTTTGAGAATAACAAATCCCATATTGAATTTGATATTGCTTGTAGTGTGTTTATATTGTGCAGGAACTATAGGTGCAATACTCCATAGGTATAAAGCAGCTTGGAACAATCTTTTGAAAGGAGAAGCGCTACCGCCAGCGCTATCGCTAACGCCAGCACTAACGCCAGTGCTATCGCTAACGCCAGGCGCTAGCTCAGTTGGTTCCGTCTCAGCGGTTTCATCTCAGCTTCCGTCCCAGCGGTTAGCCTTGTCTCAGCGGTGTCCTTAGCGCTACCGTCAGCGCTAGCGCTACCGCCTGGCGCTATCTAAAGTTCGTACACAGCGCCACGCCTTCGACGGTTTCGCAACCGCTCAACACGACCGCTACCGCCAGCACTATTGCTACCGTAGGCGCTATCTCAAGTTCATGCAGAGAGACACGCAGTCGATGATTTTTGCAACCACTCCACACGAACGCTACCACAGGCGCTATCAGCTACCGCAGGCGCTAGCTCCAAGATCTATAAAACGATGTGTTCTCTCTTGTTTTGAGTGAGAACTTCCAGAGACATTACTTGTGCCCAAACTCTCGTGCTGCTACTCTGCCGAAACATCATCTCCCACTCAAAGCCAAAGAAGAAATTCTGGAGAAGGAAGCCATCACGCTGCATCCGAAGAACGATCGCTTCGACCTCGCTTATGCTTTAGCGATCCTTCATCCTTATCTCCAGAAATCTCAAGAGGGAGTTTGTTTGTTATTTACTTCACTTCTTTATTTGTATCTTGTAGTGAAATCGCCTTGTTTTTGGCGATTAGGTCCTTGCGCGGCTTAGGGGGAATTCGTCGCGTGAGTTGGCGACTAGGTCTTGGGGATTAAATCTAGGGGGTGCTCGAGGCCATATCCGAGTTTGGATTGGCTAGAGCGGCTTGAGGCTTTATCCGGGGAAGGATGGGCTAAAGCCAACCCGTTTGTGGGGATACAAGTCGGTATAGAAAAGGAAAAGAAATTCACTTTTGTACGCCTCTGATTTCTAGCGATATTGAAATCAAATTTTGTAAACACCCTTTTTATATAATGCAATCATGATTATATTTGTGTTTATTTGATTTCTCTCAATTGGCGTAAAATTTATTTATTGCAAAATTGTTATTACTAAATTGTCATCTTATTTCCTATTAATCAAAAACAACTTAGTAATTATCTTGAAAATTATAAAAAGAATTTTATTCCCTTATTCACCCCACCCCCCCCCCCCCCCCCCCCTCTAAGGGCGCCGTAAGATCCAACAAGTGATATCAGAGGGAGGTTATTCCAAATGGTTTAAAAACCAGGAATAATTGCGTCTTATGATCTCGCTTTTTCCGAGGGTCGGGGAATTAGTAGATCTCCACTATTTACTGGGTAAGATTATAATTATTGGAAAAATAGGATGCGTTGTTTTCTAATGACCCTAGATATTGAGGTTTGGAACATGGTAGAAGAAGAATACACTCCTCCTACATTTGTAGTTGGAGAAGTTATGTTAGAAAAACCCAAAGATAAATGGGACGATCGGGATAAACTCAAATGTAAGAAAAACTCAAAAGCCATGAATGCTCTATTTTGTGCGTTTGATAGAAATGAATTTAATAGAATTTCTGCATGTACTACTGCTTATGAAATTTGGAATCATTTGGAAATTACTCATGAAGGTACATCGCAGGTCAAAGATTCCAAGCTTTTTCAACTAGAGTCGGAATATGAAAAATTCTGAATGGATGAAAGCGAAGATGTTGATGGTATGTACACGCGCTTCACCAAGATCGTCAACGCCTTAAAAGCTCTTGGAAAGACTTTCTCAAATGGCGACTTGGTCCGTAAGATCCTTCGTTCTCTTCCTCCAAAATTCAACCCGAAGGTGACGGCTATTTCAGAGTCGCACAACTTAAGGACGCTCCAAGTTGAGAGCCTCATTGGGAATCTCAAAACACATGAGGTGGAACTCAAAATCCAATTTGATGAATACAACAAGGAGCCAAAGAAGAAGGCGTTGGCACTAAAATCAAAGAAAGATGGTCAAGAGGATGAGGATGAAGATGAAGAAAGTCTTTTGGTGAACAACTTCCGAAAGTTCATGCGCAATCCGGAAAGGAGAAACACCTTTCGAAAATATTTCCAAAAGGGTGAAAGATGGAAAGGGTCATCTTCAAAGAAAGAAAAAGAGAGCGACAATGAAGAAGAGAGACCTCCATCGGAATGCTATCATTGTAGGAAGACGGGGCACATTCGGAGCCAGTGCCCAAAGTTCTTGAAGGAGAAGAAAGAAAAATGGCATAAAGGGAAGGAGAAGAAGAAAGTACTAAAAGCTAGAACATGGGATGACTCTTCCTCCTCCTCCTCCGAAGAATCAAGTGGATCTTCATCAAGCAAAGATGAGGAAGAAAACATGTGCCTCATGGGACTTGGAAACGACGGCGACGACACCAGTGTTCCTAGTGACACTGAGGTAACTCCTCCCACTTATGATGAATTGTTTAATGAATTTCTTGAAACATGCAAAGCTTTTGATAAAAATATGAAAGATAGTATTTTATTAAATCGAGAAAATGAATCTCTTATTAAAGAAAATCAAAAGCTTTCCAAAAAGGTAATTGTTTTAGAAAAGAGAAAGGTTTCTTGCCAAGAATGTGATCACTCCACTAAATTGGCAAAAGATATAGAAGAGTCACTTTCTAAAGCCCTCTATCATGCCAAAACTCTTACAAAAGAAAAGGGGGAATTAGAAAGGAAACTAGAAGCCTCTCCTTTGCAAATCAAAAAAATAAAAAGGTTTTTGAAAATAGGTGTGTCATGCTTGTGAAAGAAAACTTTTCACTTAAAGCACAAGTACATGATCTCACCATGGCCATTAAAAAATTTGGAATAGGCCAAAAATCACTGGACATGATTTTAGGGAACCAGTGCCATGGTTCTGGAAAGTTTGGGCTCGGATATCGAGGTGAGGGCTACCGCCCGGCGCTAGCCACTAATGCAGGCGCTAGCACCTCATACCAGAAACCTGAAATTTCTTTTTCAAAATGCTTTCCTTCTGTAAATCAAATTTATTCTGGCAAGAAAATATTCCAGAAAAGGGTCTCAACCCCCTTTATTTTGTGTGCAAATTGTTATAGTTTAGGTCACACATCTAGTTCTTGCAGGAAAATAAAACGAAATACTTTAAAGCAAATCTGGGTACCTAAGGCTTCCACTTATTCTATGGGTGGTTCCACTTGGGTATCCGGATCTTTACTCTCATCTTCTTTCTAGATGTGCAGGCAGGCTAAGGACAATGAAGACGTATGGTACTTGGATTCAGGATGCTCGAAGCACATGACGAGCAATAAAGCAAAGTTCCTTAGCCTAGAAAGGAATAAGGGAGGGATCGTAATATTTGGTGACAACGGAAAAGGAAGGATCATGGGAATTGGTACAGTTGGTAACGAATCCTTCACTATATCAAATGTTCTTTATGTAAAAGGGCTAAAACACAATCTTATCTCAATTAGCCAATTATGTGATAAAGGATTAGATGTTTTATTTGAATCTTCTACCAATTTATGCAAAATATCTAATCCTATTACAAACAATATTCTACTAACTGCACCAAGAATACACAATGTTTATATAGTTTCATTTCATGATCTTTCAAAATCATCTTTAAAAAGTTTTATTACCAAAAATGATGAACTTGAACTTTGGCATAGAAGGCTAGGACATGCTAGCACAAAGCTTATTATAAAACTTGCCAAAAGAGATTTAATTAAAGGATTGCCTAGATTAAATGGAAATTTACCTTCACTTTGTTCACCATGTCAAAAAGGTAAAATTACTAGATCCTCTTTCAAAAGTAAAAATGTTATTTCTACTACAAGACCTTTGCAATTAATTCATATAGATCTTTTTGGTCCCGTTAGCACCGCAAGTCTTGGTGGTAGATTATATACATATGTTTTAATAGATGATTTTTCTAGATATTGTTGGACAATATTTCTATCATCCAAATCCGAAGCGTTTTGTGAATTTTCAAAATTATGTACTCGTGTTCAAAATGAAAGTGATTTAAAAATTAAATGCATTCGCTCGGATCATGGAGGAGAATTTGAAAATGAAAAATTTACTTCTTATTGTGATATGTTAGGCATAAAACATGAGTTCTCCGCACCACGCACACCACAACAAAATGGTGTTGTAGAAAGAAAGAATAGGACACTTCAAGAGCTAGCACGCACTATGTTGTGTGAATATAAATTACCTACGTCCTTTTGGGCTAAAGCCGTAAACACATCATGTTATGTTATAAATAGAATCATGCTTCGCCCATCTTTAAATCTCACACCATATGAACTTTATTTTCAAAAGAAGCCTAATGTATATTACTTCAAAGTTTTTGGTTGTAAATGCTTCATTTTAAATACAAAAGATAGCTTGGGAAAGTTTGATGAAAAATGTGATGAAGGAACATTTCTTGGATACTCTTCAACTTGTAAAGCTTATAGAGTTTTTAATAAAAGAACTAGAAAAGTTGAAGTGTCAATTAATGTGAAATTTGATGAGCTTGTTCCTTGTATAGAAAGACTTTCTACAGGCAAAGAGGATGATCTATTACCTCCTTTGGAGCATGGTGATGAAGAACCTTCCAAAGAAGAAGAAGAGGAGGCCAAGAAAGATGAATATATACCTCCAAGCATCTTAAAATTCACAAAGGATCATCCACGGGAACTTGTAATTGGTGAACCATCCATCGGGGTAAGCTCGCTCTTCTCTTCATGAATCTTATTCAAATGTTTGCTTTGTTTCCGAAATAGAACCAAAAAACGTTTCTACTGCTTTAAACGATGAATTTTGGTTTTTGGCTATGAATGAAGAGTTAGAACAATTTGAGCGACATAATATTTGGAAATTAGTAGAAAGACCATCTAATCACCCGGTTGTAGGCGTAAAATGGATTTTCAAAAATAAATTAGATGGTGAGTCTAGAATATCTAGAAATAAAGCACGCTTAGTAGCACAAGGATATTCACAAATCGAGGGGATAGATTTTGATGAATCTTTTGCACCCGTTGCTAGATTGGAGTCTATAAGAATTTTTCTAGCATTTGCAAGCTTTAAAAGAATAAAACTATTTCAAATGGATGTGAAAAGTGCGTTTCTAAACGGGTTTGTAAAAGAAGAAGTTTATGTTGAACAACCCCCCGGTTTTATTAATGAAAAATTTCCAAATCATGTTTATAAACTAGAAAAAGTGCTTTATGGTTTAAAACAAGCGCCCCGTGCTTGGTATGAAAGACTTACATCATTTTTATTAAAGCACGGTTATATTATGGGAAGTGCGGATAATACTCTCTTCATTAAGCACAATAATGATGATATAATTATATTACAAATATATGTTGATGATATAATTTTTGTATCTACTAATGAAGAGATGTGTAATGAAGTTATTTTAGTGATGAAAAATGAATTTGAAATGAGTCTAGTAGGAGAACTTTCTTATTTCCTTGGTTTTCAAATATCTCAAAGAATTGATGGTATTTTCGTATGTCAAACAAAATATGTCCATGATATGCTTAAACGTTTTGGATTTGAAAACCTTAAACATGCTTCTACACCAATGAGTGCGTCACTTAAATTAGGAAAAGATGAATCGGGAATTTCAATTGATCAAACCTTATATAGAGGTATGATAGGATCCCAACTTTATCTTAGTGCAACTAGACCCGATATTATGTTTGTCGTATGCTTATGTGCTCGATTTCAAGCCAATCCAAAAGAATCTCATTTAAAAGCGGTAAAACGAATTTTTAGATATCTCATTGGGTCATCTAGATTAGGATTATGGTACCCACATAATGATTCATTTCTTTGCAAGGCTATTCCGATTCGGATTATGCCGGGTGTTCACTTGATAGAAAAAGCACTAGTGGTACTTGTCATTTTCTAGGACCTTCATTAGTTGTATGGTCTAGTAGGAAACAAAATTCGGTTGCACTCTCCACCACAGAGGCCGAATACATTGCATTAGGGAGTTGTTGTGCACAAGCACTATGGATGAGCCAAACTTTAGAGGACTTTGGTTTTCATCTAAAACTTATTGAATTAAAATGTGACAACAAAAGTGCCATTGATCTCACAAATAATCCGGTACACCACTCTAGATCCAAACATATAGATATGCGTCATCATTTCATAAGGGATCACATTAAAAAGGAAAATGTAAGGATTAGTTTCATTGGCACGGACTCTCAACTTGCTGATATATTTACTAAACCTCTTCCCGATGCAAGGTTTCAAATGTTAAGATTGGAATTAGGAGTCTTAGACATCTTAGGATGAATAACATGTAAAATGCTAATGTTTTATGCAATTTGAGCAATCAAAACATCTCTGAATATTATACAATTTCTGCATAAGACCCCACTTAAGACCCCTAATCAATATCAAAAATCAAAAATTTAAAATTCCTAAAAATCATGGACTGTTTGCCGCGCTATCACTAGCGCCGGCGCTAGCGTAGGTTTTGGAATTTTCTGATTTTCAAAATTTCTAAAAATCTCTAAAAATATTTTAGTCTATATGTGCTACTTTGTTTTTGTATTTCTAACATTTGTTATTTTTGTTTTCTTCATATTATGAAAAATCAACTACAAAAATTCAAAATTACAAAAATATTTTTTTTGTTATTTGTGTTTTATTCATATTATGAAAAATCTACTACAACAATTCAAAATTCAAAAATTACAAAAATATGTTTTTGTGATTTCTGTTTTTTATTTGATTTAAAAATGATAAAACAAAAAAAAAACTGTATGATCTTTATTGTCAATATCAAGCATGTATGAATTCTATTGTTTAGAATTATTTACAATGTTAAAACATATTCTTTCAAATTACTATGAACATTGTTTTGCTTATCATGCTTTGATATATCTATTTAAAGTGCATCAATTGTATTGAAAAATGTGTAGAACCAAGCTTAGCATGCCTCTAAGTATGAGTAAATGTTTTATGATTGATAATGATACATTTCACTCACTTATTTTGGTAATCAACATGTGTGTCTAAATCTAAAAATGCTTACTTGAGTATTGTATTTGTGCAATGAATTAAAACTTGCATAAGTTTATTGCCTACACTACATTTGAATTGCACTTATGAAATTTAGAAAAGTGGTTAAGTTAAAAATTAGGTTTGTAAAACAAGTGTATTCGGAGAATGTTGTCTCACAAATGTGAACAAAAAATTATATATGTAGACTAATATAACTCCACCAAGCACTACTTGAATCTCCTGATAAGTCTTCATAAGCATTGTGAGGTTGAGCACCTTGGAAAGAATAGTAAAGTGTCTTGTGCAAACTTTGATTATTACACCACTTTGTTAAAAATTATGTGCATTAAAAGTGTGTGAAAGTAATTTACTTGTGTTTTATGGTGCACTTTACTTTACATATGTCTTGTATTTTGATGATTTAAATCCATTGTTAACATTGCCCAAAATACACTTATGTGCACATCATTATCTTTCATAACACTTCTTCTCATGAGTATTGGATTCTAATGCTTAATTTATACTACTCTTTATATAAAAATGCACTAGATAAACCTAGCATGATCTCTACAATGTTTTGGTATTTCTTGAACTTAGAATTAAGTAACATTGTAGTATAATCTCTCTTTGATATGTTCATTTCATGCTTGGTATCTTTATGAAAAACTTTGAGATTTCAAAAAGGTTAAAAACATCTTTCAATTTTGAACTAAAACTCATATTTCTACTTATGCTTTTCATGCTTACAAAAAGATGTTTATTATAATCTTCCGCTTGCTTACAACTCTTATCTTTATATTTGAAATCTCTTATATATGATATGCTTAAACTCATTATCATTATTTATATTTCGAAAAGCTCGATCATGATATATAAATGCCTCCTTACTACCCTCACCCCACCTTCTTTTGATAATACCAAAAGGGGGAGATTAATTGAAGAAATCTATATATGAGAAATATAGATAAATAAGGGGAGACTAATTCACGAAATCTATCATTTAGGGGGAGTAACACATAAATTGCATTTATGTAGGGGGAGCATTAAGTTAGGGGGAGTATGCATATTATCATGCATATCATTTACTATAGTTGCACTTTTATCTTGCTTATCTTATCTATAAACACAATTGTTGATTTCTTGCTTAAAGGATTTATTGTTATCAAAAGGGGGAGATTGTTGGACATGTGTGTCACATCCCTTTGTTTGAGAATAACAAATCCCATATTGTATTTGATATTGCTTGTAGTGTGTTTATATTGTGCAGGAACTATAGGTGCAATACTCCACAGGTATAAAGCAGGTGGAACAATCTTTTGAAAGGAGCAGCGCTACCGCCAGCGCTATCGCTAACGTCAGCACTAACGCCAGCGCTATCGCTAACACCAGGAGCTAGCTCAGTTGGTTCCGTCTTAGCGGTTTCATCTCAGCTTCCGTCTCAGCGGTTAGCCTCGTCTCAGCGGTGTCCTTAGCGCTACCGCCAGCGCTAGCGCTACCGCCTGGCGTTATCTCGAGTTCGTACATAACGCCACGCCTTCGACGGTTCTGCAACCGCTCAACACGACCGCTACCGTCAGCGCTATTGCTACCGCAGGCGCTATCTCAAGTTCGTGCAGAGAGACACGCAGTCGACAGTTTTTGCAACCGCTCCACACGAACGCTACCGCAGGCGCTATCAGCTACCGCAGGCGCTAGCTCCAAGATCTATAAAATGATGTGTTCTCTCTTGTTTTGAGTGAGAACTTCCAGAGACATTACTTGTGCCCAAACTCTCGTGTTGCTACTCTGCTGAAACATCATCTCCCACTCAAAGCCAAAGAAGAAATTCTGTAGAAGGAAGCCATCACGCTGCATCCGAAGAACGATCGCTTCGACCTCGCTTGTGCTTTAGCGATCCTTCATCCTCATCTCCAGAAATCTCAAGAGGGAGTTTGTTTGTTATTTACTTCACTTCTTTATTTGTATCTTGTAGTGAAATCACCTTGTTTTTGGCGACTAGGTCCTTGCGCGGCTTAGGGGGAATTCGCCGCGTGAGTTGGTGACTAGGTCTTGGGGATTAGATCTAGGGGGTGCTCAAGGCCATATCCGAGTTTGGATTGGCTAGAGCGGCTTGAGGCTTTATCCGGGGAAGGATAGGCTAAAGCCAACCCGTTTGTGGGGATACAAGTCGGTATAGAAAAGGAAAAGAAATTCACTTTTGTACGCCTCCGATTTCTAGCGATATTGAAATCAAATTTTGTAAACACCCTTTTTATATAATGCAATCATGATTATATTTGTGTTTATTTGATTTCTCTCAATTGGCGTAAAATTTATTTATTGCAAAATTGTTATTACTAAATTGTCATCTTATTTCCTATTAATCAAAAACAACTTAGTAATTATCTTGAAAATTATAAAAAGAATTTTATTCCCTTATTCACTCCCCCCCCCCTCTAAGGGCGTCGTAAGATCCAACAGTTTCGGGCTACCCCTCTCGAGTGTTGTTCGACACGGGAGCATCACACTCTTTTCTCGTGGAAAGCTTTATCCGGAGGATTAGCGCTGAGTCCATCGAGGCAGAGGTCGAGCTGAGCGTGCGCATGCCAAATGAGTCTTTCATCACCACCGTGAGGGAAGGACGCATTGTGTTGCAAATTTGCGATTGTGATTTCGAGTTGGTAGCAGTGATTCTGCCACTAGCCAAATTTGACGTTATCTTAGGGATGGACTGGCTTGCAGAGCAGCGAGCTATTATTGACTGCCAGTTGAAGGTGGTAACCCTGAGAGGCAAAGGTAGAGCAGAGGTCAAGTTAGAAGGCCTAAGCGGAGTGGCTTGCTCCCTGATTTCCGCCATGCAAGTGAGGCGTGTGGTAAACCAAGGAGGCGAGGCGTTTATAGATTTGTTGGAGACTCACTCCACAAGGTTGACTATTGGAGACGTTCTGGTGGTGGAAGAGTTTGAGGATGTATTCCCCGAGGAGCTTCCGGGAGCACTTCCTCAGCGTGAAATTGATTTTTCGATAGAGTTGGTACCGGGTGCAAGGCCGGTATCGCGTCCTCCGTTTAGGATGGCACCGAAGGAACTGGCCGAGCTTAAGGTTCAGTTGTAAGAGTTGTTAGAGCAAGGGTACATTAGGCCCAGCTCTTTATTGTGGAGCGCGCTGGTATTGTTCGTAAAGAAAAAGGATGGAAGTATGCGGTTGTGCATTGACTACCGTGAACTGGATAAGTTGACCGTTAAGAATAAATATCCGATTCCGCGAATTGATGATTTGTTCGACCAGTTAGTGGGGTCGATGGTGTACTCTAAGTTAGACTTGAAGTCGGGGTACTACCCATTGAAGATTAGAGAAGAGGACATTGCCAAGACAGCGTTTGGGACTCATTATGGCCACTATGAGTTTTCGGTGATGCCATTCAGACTGACGAATGCGCCATCTGTGTTCATGGATTTGATGAACAGGGTTTTTCGATCATTTTTGGATTCATTTGTGGTGGTGTTCATAGATGATATTTTGGTATATTCGAAATCGGAAGTAGAGCATGAGTCTCACTTGAGGCTAGTATTGCAGACTCTAAGGGAGACCAGCTTTATGGTAAGTTCTCGAAGTGCGAGTTTTGGATCGAGAAGGTGGCATTTTTGGGTCACGTGATCAGTGGAGATGGGGTGGCGGTAGATCCGGCGAAGATTGAATCCATTAGAGATTGGCCTGTATTGAGAACCGTGGAGGAAGTCTGGAGTTTCCTTGGACAAGCCGGTTATTACAGAAGGTTCGTGGAGAACTTTTCGCAGATGGCATTGCCCCTCACCACTCTTACTCGCAAGGACCAAAAGTTCATGTGGACGCCGGAGTGTGCTCGTGCGTTTGAGAATTTGAAAGAAAGGTTGATGTCTGCTCCGATCCTTAGCCTCCCTAGTGGGACGGAGGGATTTCAGATTTTCAGTGACGCGTTAGGTTGCAGTTTTGGTTGCGTGCTGGTGCAGCATGACAATGTGATAGCTTATGGGTCAAAGCAGTTAAAGACTCGTGAGAGGAATTACCCCGTCCATGACCTGGAGTTGGCGGCAGTAATCTTTGCGCTAAAATTGTGGCGGCACTACGTATATGGTGCAAAGGTGGAGATCTTCACGGATCATAAAAGCCTGAGGTATCTCCTAGATCAAAAGGATTTGAATATGCGGTAGTTTAGGTGGGTCGAGTTCCTTGGGGACTATGACATAGAGATTCAATATACGCCAGGCAAAGCCAACATGGTGGCAGATGCCTTGAGTAGGAAGTACTCCGGGCAAGGTAATTGGATTGAGGCGCATGACGAGCGTTTGGTGCGAGACTTGGAGTCTCTTGACATTGCTTGTGTGGCTAGAGGTGAGTATAGCGTGGCTCGGTTGAACTGGATTGAAATGCAGTGTGATATAACGGATCGAATCTGAGAGGCGACTAGTGTAGACGAAGAGTGCCAACGGTTGGTGTTGGAAGCTCAGCAAAGCGAAGGCAATGCTTTGGAGATGGTCGGTGGGATTTTGAAAAGAGACGGAAGGGTTTGTGTTCCACACTTTGGTAAGCTCCGCGAGGAGTTGAAGTTTGGGGCTCATTTTACGAAGTACTCCATTCATCCGGGTAGTACAAAGATGTACTCGCATGTGAAGAAATCCTTTTGGTGGCCTGGGATGAAGCGGGATGTAGCTGAGTATGTAAGATTGTGTCAGACTTGTGCCTTAGTGAAGGCTGAGTGCCAAAGGCCCGGCGGGTTCATGAAGCCTCTTCCTATCCCCGAATGGAAATTCGACGATATATCCATGGATTTTGTGCATGTTTTGCCTCGATCGAAGCAGGGTAACGATGCGATTTGGGTGATAGTGGATCGCCTGACCAAGGTGGCTCACTTCATTCCGAATCAGAAGGGCGATGGCGTGGAGAAGCTCGTGGAGCTTTATGTTCAAAATATTGTGCGGTTGCACGGGATTCCTAAGAGCATTGTTAGTGATTGCTATGGGCGGTTCACGTCGAAGGACTGGAGGTTAGTGCAAAAAAGTTTAGGCACCAAACTCAAGTTTAGTATTTCGTTCCATCCGCAGACCGATGGTCAGACGGAGTGAATGAACCGTACATTGGAGGATAAGTTGAGGATGTGTGCTCTTAACTTTGGTAGGAGTTGGGAAGACCACCTTTTCATGGGGGAGTTCGCTTATAGTAATAGCTTCCAGGCGAGTATCAAGATGGCACCATACGAAGCATTGTATGGAAGGAGGTGTCGAACGCCGATATCTTGGGTAGAGGCGGGAGACACTAAGCTTTTGGGAAAGCAAGTGGTGGCAGGTTCTTGCGAGACCGTGCGGATGATTCAGGAGCGCATGAAGGTTGCTCAGGATCGTCAAGCGAAGTATTTTAACGCGCGCCATAAAAAAGTGGAGTTTGCAGTGGGCGGCATGGTCTACTTGAAGATCAAGCCGTTCAAGGGCATTTCGCGTGTGCGGCGACTCAAGAAGTTGAGTACGAGATATATGGGTCTGTTCGAGGTTACAGAGCGTATATGCGAAGCAGCCTATCGTTTGGCATTGTCCGCAGAGCTGAGTGGATTACATGATGTTTTCCATGTCTTTGTGCTGAGGAAAGAATTGGTAGAGCCAAGCGTCGTGGTCGAAGCGGCGGCGGTGCCGGTGATGGAGGATTTGAGGACGAGGGTTCGTCTGATTTGCGTGGAGGACTTGTAAGTCCGGCAGTTGCGTAGCAAGGAAGTCAGGCTTGTAAAGGTGCGATGGGACAATTGCGGGCGAGACGAATTCTCTGGGGAGCGTGAGCAAGAGATGCTGAAGGACTTCCCGGAACTTTTTGCATCAGGTATTGCATCATGGATTTCTGTTTCAGTTTTGAAATTTTGGGGACGAAATTCTTTTAAGGGGGTGGAGTTGTAACACCCCAGTTTTTGCTGCTCTGCGAGCTAACGCCGGGCGGTAGGTTCTACCGCCGGTGGTAGCAAAATCGACGTGGCGTCGACTGAGAGCGTTTTCGTTAAGGCACTAGCGCGGCGCAGTAGAAATTGGCTAGAAAGTGGAAAACGAGATCTGCCACTAGCGCGGAGCGGTAGCTCTACCGTTGGCGTTAGGCTTTCTTGACTGGGAGCTGCTGAGACGGCAAGTGTGTTTGTGGAGTTAGCGCGGCGCGGTAGCTCTACCGCCGCGCGGTAGCTGACGGAACCAGATCCGTAAATAGCAAAATCTGGGCGTCTGTTTGGATTAGATCTTGATCTAACGGCTCAGATGAGTTCGTGGGAGGGGTCTAATTAGGGCTGAGAGGGTTTTCCCTCTTCATCTTTCATTTCTTTTGGCTTTGAGGGCTAGAGTGAGAGAGAGGGTTTGGAGGAGGAAGAGAGCTAGATCCCTCCATTGTTGGAGCTTCAGAGCTCCGATGCATAGGGGACGTCGAGGCGCTTCTCCTCCATTATTTTTCAAGATTCTCATGGCTAGGAGGAAATCTTAAAAGGTAACCACATTTCTCCTCCCGGTCTTTAGGATGCGTGCATGGCATCCTTTTTTTCCTCCTTAATTTCTGCATTTTGGCACCGGATCCATCGAGTGAGAGGGATTCGGATCGCCTTGGTTGAAGAGGAACCATCGGGTCGATTGAGTCCATCCCCGACATGATTTGCACTAGAAATCCGCTTCGTTAGTGGATTAGGCATTGTGGTTGAAGACGGATTTGCGATCGTTGGTCCGATTCAGTGATGTTGACTGACGCGCATTTTAGGGGGTTTGCTAGAAATCCGAATACGGTGAATTCGTCGTCGTGATGCCCTTGTAGTTTCATATGGTAACGAATGTTGGTTTTCGGGCGGCGAAATAATGTGCGGATTATGAGGCGTGTGACGCCCAGTGATGTGCGAAGGTGCGACTTGGTCTTTGTGGACGGCTGGCTATCCCGTGAATGCTGGAATTCACATGTGGAGAGTGTCCCGGCAAGACAAGTCCCTTCGGTGTTAACTGACGAAAACGTCTGTGCTAACGCACGAGTCTGGTAACGGTCGTCGGGCGAGGCAGTCGGTGGACATTGCCCCAGTTGTAAGACCAGGGCCTTAGTACGTTTGCTTGGAGTCTAAGCCAGAGTTCTTAGCATCGATTTTGCGTGGTGTTGGCGGCAAGAGCATGGAGCTGTCAGACAAGCCCGATGGCATGGTGGGCCAGGCGTGGTGGGTCACAGCGTGAGTTCTTGGCCTTGGGATATGATGCGCTTTGGGGGAAATGTCGAGTACCCTGTGGTTGTGTTGTTGATGTATGATGATGTGTTAGATTCATACGCTTTAGGGTGCCTTGGGTGAAACCCGGGTTTGCATTCATATTGCATTGGTAGGCCCCTTTTATTACTTGCTCAACATAGAAATGTGGATGATGGTTGTGACACTCATGCCTGTTGTTTATGTTGCTTTTCCTTATATACATGTACATACGAAGTGCTGACTTGAAGGGTGATGTAGTTCCCCGGGGTCCGCTAGGACGGCCGGAAGGAGGGGTGTTGTTACACCGTTTGTGGTCAGCCATAGCTGACCCTCGTTTACCGCTCTTTGTGATTTGGATGAAGGCCAAGGATCGCAGGCTGGACCTAGCTCGCTGGCCAAAAAGGTCTAAAGCTTCATGAAGTGTTTACTTTGCTTTCCTGCATTTCTATACTTGTATTTTGTTGTTTCCGGCTTGCATTCCAAGGTAGCTTAGGGAAGCTAGTTTTCGCCTTTTCGGGATTTTTTTATTGTGTTGAATGTTTGATGACTTGGACACTGGTTTTGTAAGGCCTTAAGGCCGGTTTTACTCCAATGTAGTTGTGGACAATCTCCGTGTTTCTTAGTTTTGTTTTCGCTGTGTTATTTGAGTTTTGAGTTGGGTAGTTATATCAACTTTTAATACTGAAACTGTGGCGGTTATATGCTGTGGGGTTGTAAGACCCCATTGGGTGGGTAGTGACCTATTGGTCTCTCTTAATGGTTAGGAAGGTCTAGGTAGGGTCAATTTGGCAAGGTGGAGGTCAATTGACCCTAATTAGGCTACTTTGACCAATTTGGCGTTAGGGTTGACTTTGGTCAATTTGTCCTCTTTGGTTGACCCCAATGGGTCCTTGGTGCTCTAAGGGGACCCCTAAAGGGTTAGGTATGCTATGGTGGGGTCAAAGGGTCAAGGTGAGGCCCTTAAGTCCAACACTATGCTTGTTAACTGGAAATTGATATTTGTAGACCACTGTGGTTTCCTTCTTCTTGGCTAAGGCCAAGTGGTGTCTTCAAGCTTCCTAGGGTTTTGTCATGACCTAGTCATGACAAAACCACTCTAGGAGTCTAGTTGTTTGGGGGATGTTACAAATCCCAATAAACAAAAAATAATAATTTCGTCCCCGAAATTCAGGTTAGGTCTGCGGGGCTTCTACCGCAAGTGCTTGAACGTAACATCCCCTAAGAATGGAAGTTATTCCTGACTCGAAGAGCACCGACTATCTCTGCTACATCAGTTCTAGAGGCTCCCTGATAAGCTTCTCCTGTCCATGATTTCTCCATAGGACCTTGATCAGCGGGACCTTCTTGCGTCGCAAGACCCGCAAGACTCCCTGCATCGGACGTATCTTCCGGAACACCCGGTCTCCAACCTGGAACTCTACTTGACGATACCACACATCGTAATACCTAACTTGGCATCTCTGGTCCCCAACATCCTAACTCAAATCAGTCGCACCTAGGTATCTATGTCCTCCATAAATTCTGAGTCGAGTGCCTTGGGATCCTCATCCTGGATATTCTATGCTTACAGGAAAAACTCCAATGGGAGCGTCCTTCCGGGTCTAGGTGGCCCTAGCCACCTTGGTCAACCTATCCTCGATGTTCCAAATAAACTTGTTCCCGGAGTGGGGATGCGGTAACCTGCGTATGAAATTCATAATTATGTCCTAAAACTTCCACTCTAACCCAGGACGTGACTGTGGTAGTTCTCCAAAGACTTTTGCACTTAGCCTTCATCGTGCATCACGAAACTTATGACGTCTTTCTTTATTTTGGGAAACTACATGGTCCGGAAAACACCATTTCTTCGGTGACTAAAGTTATTGTTTGTAAGGGTAGACAACGCCTCTAAAAGTTTTCTCTACACGTTCTGATTCTTATTTCTTCACATGCGTCCGAGTACTCAAACAACTCAACTCTACAACTTATCTAATTCTTACCATTGATGGAACTGATCAGATCGTCAAGCGTCCCAATTATCCTCAAAATTTACGGGGTGCACTTGTGAATCTTATGAACATATGTTAAACAAACAACACTAGTATCAATGTTTATAATATAACTCCCGATCACTTTCTATGTGGAGTTTGATTCATAAGGTATACGGGTAGAATCTTTTGAAACCCTAAGATTTTTCACATGTCAACTTAATCAAGAAAATATCTTCACGTTTATTTCACCAAATTCCTATCACTTCCACATATGCTAGTCTAGATCACTTTCGAATGGTCTAAAGTAAGATAAACTTAGATCGTTCTTATCATAGTAAACTCAAACACTAGATTCTAAATCCAATAAGTCATCGTCTAAGATCTCTGGTTATTTATCATCAAAGCTCTCAAGGTATAAGGCTATTATTGTAGTTAAAATTTTCAACCATGACAGGGCGTGATTTTTAACAAATCATAAATTGATCACTTCTGAATGCCCCAAACCATAAGAACTTTCGGATTTAACTATAACTTGTAAGAACTAATTTCCGTCTTCAACTTCTAGAATAGGACATCGGCATCCCTAAGTGATTAATCCTGGCGACTTTATATTTCCAATGATTCAACTAAGGTTAAGTCATTGCTTGATCAACGATGTCTATCCATTGTCCTGGTAATACTACGGATCATTATTTCGAACGTACTGTTACCCAATCTCATCTTCGCCCAAGTAACATCGAATATGATCAACTTCAAAATCATTATTTTCACGATGCAACACTTTCTAAATTATGTCTAAGGGAAACCCAAGTCAGTCAATAATTTGCCCAATAAACTAAAGGTAAGCCCCAATAAACAAAAGATAAGCCTCCATCTATTTTGGGCTAAGTATCTTCGATATCATTATGTTATATTCGTCCTAGCTGGGCACACAATCTTAGACTTGGGGTTCTATCTGAAACTTGTTGGTATACTCTATACTTTAGACTCTTCAAGGTACCTTCTACGACAACCTTATCATGGTCAACATGCAACTCACTCACAAACGGGTCTCTTCCGAACTTGAATTCTTGTCCGACCCTCGGTGTTTTTCGTGGTGGTTGTCTCAATATAATCATGTCACTGATACGAGGGTTAGATCTACGAGTCCCCTACCATTATGTTTATATGTCAATCTCTCTTTCTCTGGCCTCTTTGGGGTATCCTCATACCTTTACCAAAATTATATCTATGGTTTATTTCAGACTGGGGCATGGTATAAATTGTCATGGTAAGTCATGTGTCCTAGTGGGGTTGAGTCTAACTCCTTGACTAAGGGAATATCTAAAGAGAGATTTGTAGCCGGAGGTATTCCCTGCTGGGGGCAGGGTTCACCGCAGGCTACAAAAGAAAACTTTGCACTCGTAAGGAGATTTTGGCTAAAAAGATTCAGTTAAAAGTGGACTTTTCCATGTGATTTCCCATATGGTCATGATGAGTCCCAATTATATACACATATATAGACTCATTTGGGCCAATTTTCTAGTCTATGCACTACCTTTTAGGCATGTTTTCGCTCATATTTGTTATTCCATGCTATGTGCACTTCTAGGCCCGTTTTGGTGTTATTTCTTGTTTATCTTCGTTATTAGTTTTCATGCATTATTAAGTGCCACCTTCAGTGGCTAGATTGGTGTTGTATGCTTGAACAGGAGTGGTGCAGGTTTTCCCGGTACAATTCTGTACAGGAACACTGTGCACGATCACTGGTTCTATTGCGCACGACCACTGGTCGTGCGCCGCTGATCGTGCGCACTTAACCCCCATTTTATGAGTTCTGTCTCGACCAATGCGCACGACCACTTACGATAATGCGCACGACCACTGGTCGTGCGCCACTGGTCGTGCGAACATTATATTTTATAAATTTCTTACATTGCAGGCTCCGCCCAGGCGGGTGCACGATCATAGGATTCTAGTGCGCACGACCACTGGTCGTGCGCCACTGATCGTGCGCACTGTTTATTCCAGCGCCTATAAATTCACCTGCTCGCGAATTAGGTCGGGATCGCGCATTTCTTCCGCCCAGCTCCGTCGTTTTCGCCCCTTCCGCAGGTTCTCCGCCCCCCTAGGCCTCCTCCATCATCCTTGAGCCCCAAGGAGAGGTTTTTCTAGCCCAAAGATCGTCAACATCGAGCAAGGAGATCGTGTATCGGAGTAGATTGGATCGTGACACGAAGATGATGAGCCATTGGGAGGAAGTGACAGCCCTCCTCTACCTCGGACGCAGTTGAAGACCGAGCTTGGACGCGGATTGACTACCCAGCGATCCCAACCGTGAATCTTCGGCAAGGCTTCGGATGTGGTCGACTCCTTTACCCTTTTTTTCCTTCTTTATGTTGATGATTGTTTAAGTTAGACTCTTCTATATTTTGATGATGTGCACAATGAATCTTGTTATGTAATGTCTATTTCATTTATTTGAGATTATATTATTCATTTGTGTTTATGAGGTGTGCCCCCATCTAATTTCCATTTCGCCTTCGTGTTCGTGTGCCGCACTAGCAATTGCTAGTGGCGTGCTTGTCGACGAGGTGCTTGCGACCCTCATCCGTATGCCTACTCTTCCATCCGCCTAGCGAAGCGTGGCATAGCAGCCCGTGTATTCCATTCCGACTCCGCCGGTGCGAACCATTCCATCCGCTTGCCTACTCTTCCACCGGCCTAGTGAAGCGTGGCATAGCGGCCCGTGTAATCCATTCTCCCTACGAAGCAGTGCGCTCAAGGCCTGCACAGTTCGACTCTGCTTGCCTACTCGTCCATCCGCCCTTGCGACGCAGCGCGCTCAAGGCCTGCCTAGTCTCCATCCCGCCAAGCGAAGCTGATAAGAAAATAAACGACGTAGGAGGCAAGCGCACCTATCGCGTGTAGTATATATGATAAAAAATCATATCAAGGTCGTATTTACTCCTGGGTCCCGTCGAGTATTGTTACTTCGAGCTACGGCTATTGTTTTATCGGTGATTAAAAATAAGTGAGTATTTGCAATAATTAAAAACAAAAATGATAACAATCGCGGGCTTGGTGTGCGTTTAGCAAAAACCAAGAAAAGCGATAGGAAAGCAGAAAAGCTAAGTTATGAAAGCGGAAATAAAGCTGAAAATCTATTTATGAAAGCAAATAACCTAACTTATGAAAGCTTAAAACTAATTATGAAAGCATAAAAACTAAATTATGAAAGCTTAAAACTAATTATGAAAGCATAAAAACTAAATTATGAAAGCTTTTAAAATTTAATCTCATACACTCACACACCCAACAAAAATTAAGAAAAAAGAAAAACAAGGACTTAACATGAAAAGGAAGAACATGGCGAACAAATCAAAGAAAAGCTTGAAGAACTTGATGAACAAGACTAAAAACTTATTTTATTTAAACCAAAATAAAAATTACATGACAAAGAGAGGAAACAAAGGATAACAAGGAGAGAGAAAATAAAAACATAAAAATACAAAAGGTGGAACACAAACCCCCTACAAGGTTTGGAATTTGTGAACCTTTTTTACAAGGGAGAGGGCCTCTTATTTATAGCCAAGAGGTGGGGTGCATTTAGCAAAAAAGGAAAAGAGCTGGAGGCTTCTAGAAGGAGAAGAGGTTGCAAAATTGGACTTGAGAGCTTGCTGGACTTGGAGAGCTGGAGGAGCAGCTGGCTGGCAGTGAGCTACAGGGGCAGGCGCGGGCAGCGGGCAGGCACGGGCAGCGGGCAGGCGCGGGCAGCGGGCAGGTGTGCTGGCGGTTTGCTGGCTGGCGCGACAGCTGGCGGCGGGCAGGCGCGGGTAGCGGGCAGCGGGCAGGGCGCGGGCGGCAGCTTTAATCCAGCAAAATGTGGTTGGCTGGATTCGAACCCTCCACCTCAAGGAGGCTAGCCAAAGCCTTCTCCACTTGGCCAAGCGGATCCATTTGCAATATATAGGGGTATATTAATTATATTATGTTACCGTCATAATTAATTAAAAGCAAATAAGGGGGGAGAAAGCGCAGCAATAGATTTAATCCAAATAATCCGCTAGCGCCAGGATTCGAACTCGGGCCAGCAGCCCTGCAAGACAAGAACAGAACCAGTGAGCCAAGCGGTTCCTTCAACATATATAGAGCAATAATTAACCTTATTATAATTACACAGATATTTTTATTTTTTTATTTAATTTTCATTTAATTTACAAAATTATTTATATGATTATATTTAATATATATTCTGTTATTATCTATTATATATGTTTATTTATATATTATATACTATTATTATTTTACATTTATTATATATATATATATATATATTTCAATATATTTAATAATATATACTTTATTTTATATACTATTATTTTTATTTATATATTGTTATTATTTATTATATATATTTAATATATATACACTTATTATTATTACATATATATATATATACTATTTATTATTACATATATACATAAATATATATGTATTAAAAATATATCAATATTTATTTATACTTATAAGATTTACATATATTTACAAACAAGATAAAACAAGCTATTATTTCAATAATTTACATATTGCATGTACAAAAATACCCAAATTAGGCTAGAAATTATATTAAAAATATGCAATATTTTCTATTCATCAAATACCCCCATACTTAAGCTTTTGCTATTCCAGAGCAAAAAGTAAGGGATACCTATAAGACGTTAATTAAATTTCTAATTACTAAAGTTTTTATTTAATCAAAAGTAAGTTTGAAATAAATTTTAGGGAAATAAAAAGGTAAGTCTTAAATTATGAAAATGATTTAAAAAGAGCAAAAAAGTTTTAGCGAGACTTCTAAAGTTAGCTAAATAGCGGCGAATATTGCAGTCTTTGGCGCCTTTAATTAGAGTAGAATTATATAAAACTTTAACTTTTTAAAGAAAATTTTTAAGAATAAATAAAACCTACTAATTATGCTCTCGCAAACTTTTTAAATTAAAATCTAGCCTAAAATTTTATTGGCTAAGGGGTAGGGGAAAAAAGGTAGCCTTGGTAAAAAGAAGAGTGCTTGGATTAGGGGTGATGGATTTAATCCTCTCACCCCACCATTTTGGTGGTTTTGCTTTGATTCCCAGCGTTGGTTTACGGGGGATAATTGAAATCTTTTTAAACTTAACCCAATGCCCGTGTTTACGGAATTTTATTTTTTATTCTCATTGACACGGGATTTCTTTTAACAATATTGGGTGCCTGTGTTTACGGAATTTTTTTATTCCCATTGACACAGGATTTCTTTTAAAACTTCTTCTTTTACTTTTTTTATGCCAAGCTAAAGGGGTGAGGGTTTCAAAAGAAAAACTAGAATAATAAAAAAGGATTTGAGAGCAAAATTTAGTAAATTAGAATATTCCTAAAGTTTCACAAGTTCCGAGTTAGAATAATTGAATCTAAAAAAGGTTTGCCAATTTAATACAAAAGCGAATCTATTTAGTGTTAACTCGAGGTAGTGCTAAAAATTTTGTTCTCAAATTGAATTAATATCACAAAATATTTTTTACTACTAAAATTCCAAAAATTTAAACCTGCAAACTATGATACAAAAAAAATGTTTTTAGTAAATCAAAAATAATGAAAAACGCTTAAAGATAAACCTAACCTAGCCTTAGAAGTAACAAGAAGCAAAGTAGGGGTTTTATTCTTTTTTTGGATTTTTTTGATAAGTTTTTTCATCATTTTTTTGGAGTTTTTAAGATATATATTATTATTTTTTATTTTTTATAACAAAATACATATATAAATACTTAATAAAAATAAAGTAACAAAAAGAAAGAAGAAAATTAAGAAAAGCAAAAATACATACAAAATATTTTTTTGGTTTTTTGTAATATATTTTTTTCCAGCAAAATTTTTTTTTATTTTTAATTTTGGTAAAATATATACATTAATACTAAAAAAGAAAAATAAAAATTTATATAAAAATTTTTGGTGTTATGACAAAATATGTGAATTTTGTTATAACAAAATTTTTTTAGTAAAACTTTTCATCATTTTTTGGATTTTGATTTATTATTATAAATAAGGATTTTTATATACAAATAAAAGACATAAACATAAAACATTTATAAAAAAAATTTGTGTTTTTTCTAAGTTAATTAATGATTTTTTTTTATTTTTTGAATTTTATGTAAGAGAGACAAAGATGTTGCAAAGATGTTGCAACATAATTTATAAACATTTATAAGAGGGACATAAACATTTATAAGAGGGACAAAGATGTTGCAACATAATTTATTATGTCATAACAAATTTTGTTATGTTATAACAAATAATTTTTTATGTTGTAACAAATTTTGCTATTTTATTTATTTTGTCATTTTTTGGTTTTTTCTAAATAAAAATGGGGGACAATAATTACAAAGGGGGAAAACATCATACCATACCCCCATACTTAAAATCAACATTGTCCCCAATGTTGAAGTAAGTATGAGTAACAATTCTATATATGTACAAAAGTATGAAAAAGAGGAAAAAGAAAATACAAGGGGGGAAAAAGCAGGGGGAAAAAGCACGCCCCTATTTTGGAGACGGGATAACCGGAATAATTACCTGCAAAAGATGTTAAAACATAATAATAAAGGTTTATGTACATGGGGGGTGATAAAAATGATAAAATCATATGCATATATATATATATAAGTTTTTTATTTGTTTTTCCAATTTTTCCTAGTTACAAAATAAAAAATAAAACATATATACATAAAGCAAAACTATATATATTTTTTTGGAAAGTTTTCTAAATATATTTTCATCATTGTTAAAATATGCATATATATAAAAACCTTTATACTTAATAAAAAAGAGAAAAATAAAGAGAAACTTTAAAATAAAAAGCAAAGAAGAAGAAGTGAAATGAAAGGATAAAAGTAATAGGGTTTCCCCTTTTCAAAATATCGACAAAAATCACCTTTCGGGTCTGTCGAGTAATCCTACTTCGAGAAAACTACCTATTATTCTATCTCAAAAATTCCAAAAATTCTTTTTGATTTATGTTTCAAAATTTTCCATTATTTTGTCATTTTAATCAGAGTATTATTTTGTTTTGTTTAAATATGTATATATAATCTTAATGAAAATAAAATAGAAATCATACCTTTTTTTTATGCATATTTATTTACAAAATTAAACTTAATAAGTAATAAGACTTAAGAAAGAGAAAAAAAAAACAAAGAAAGAAAACAAAACATATATTTTTTGATTTTTCAATATTTTCATCATCATTTCTTTTGGATTTTTAATATGATAAAAATATATATAAATACTTAACAAAAAAGAAAAGCAAGAAAAAGGAAAGAGGAAAAAAGAAAAAATAAGAAAGCCAAAAATACTTAATTAATTTTTTTGTGGGATTTTTTAGTTCTTCCATCATCATCATTTTTTTTTGGATTTTTCAAAATTTAGCCAAATATTTACATATATAATTTACATATATGAAACCTAAAAATAAAAATAAGAAAGAAAGAAAAAAAAAGGAAAAAGATATTTACAAAAAGAAAGATACATAATTATATTAATTTTTTTGGATTTTTCTTATATGTACATTTTTATACATAATGATACTAAAAAGGAACAAAAATAATAAGAACAAGAAAGAGAAAAACAAAGTAAAAAGAACATTTATGATTTTTGGTTTTTTCTATATCACAAAAAGGATGAAATATATATATATATAAAGTAAAACCATATATATTTTTGGAGTTTTCTAAATGTATTTTCATCATTTTTGAAATACGCATATTCAAATTTATATTAAAACATAAGAAAAAGACAAAATTAATAAAGAAAATCTTTAAGATGAAAAGCAAAGAAGAAAATGTAGAAATAATAAGGTATAAGCAACGGGGTTTCCTCTTTTCAAAATATCGACAAAAATCCCCTTTCGGGTCTGTCGAGTAATCCTACTTCGAGATAAAGATCGATTGTCCTATCTTAAAATTCCTACAATTCATTTTGATTTTGGTTTTTAAGTCTTTCATTATTTTTTTTTACTTTGAAATTTGAAATAATATGTTTTCAAATATGCATATAAAAACTTAATGAAACAAATAGAAATCCTATCATTTTTTTCAGTTTTCTTATATGTACATTTATATACAAATTAAAGCTTAATAAAAATAAAAGTAACTTAATAGAAAAACAAAAAGAAAAAAGAAGAACAAATATTTTTTTTTAACTTTTTCATCATCATTTTTTTTGTTTATTTATAATCGATGATAAAAAGGATATAATATATCTATATATTAATACTTAACAAAAAAGAGAGAAAAAAATAAATTTTTTGGATTTTTTTATAAGAATATTTCATCATTTTTTTTTTAATTTTTTTTATATTTACAAATTAAAGCCTAAGAAAAAGAGAACATATATTTTTGGGGTTTTTTGGGGTTTTTTAATTTTTTTTTTATTTTTTTAAAGATGATAAAATCAATAGTGTATACTTTTTACGCAATATCAATGAAGTTCCCCGGCAACGGCGCCAAAAACTTGATAAGAAAATAAGACGACGTAGGAGGCAAGCGCACCTATCGCGTGTAGTATATATGATAAAAAATCATATCAAGGTCGTATTTAGTCCTGGGTCCCGTCGAGTATTGTTACTTCGAGCTACGGCTATTGTTTTATCGGAAAAAGCGTGATTTAAAGAAATTAAAATTACATAATTGAAAGACAGAAATTGAAATTATAGAAAATGAAAAACAGAAATGCAATCTCTACCCGAACGGGTAGAGGGGAAGTAAATGCGTGAGCAAGTTTTACCCAAACGGGTAGACGGGAAATAAATACAGTGCAAGTTCTACCCAAACGGGTAGACGGGAAATAAATGCAGTGCAAGTTCTACCCAAATGGGTAGACGGGAAATAAATGCAGGACAATAAAATAAAACTAAGCTATGAAGAGAAATAGTGAAAACATAAGTAATGAAAACACGAATAATAAAAACTTAAAGTGAAAATACAAAAGCAAAGAAAGCATTACGAGGGAAAAATGCTCGCTTTGAAGCGATTTTAAACGCAACCCGAATATCCCATTCTAAACTACCGTGTCAAGGAAGAAAGGAACGAAAAATTATGACGACGCATAAATTCGAATCTAAGCGAAAAAACCTATGTTATGACGACAAATAAATCTAGCTAAAGAAAGAAAAATTGCAAAATTGAAGTGCGGATATGAAACTAAGTTTATGAATTGAAATACGGTGCAGAAATAAAGCTAAGTTAGAAATTGAAATTGCAGTGCAGAAATGAAATTGCAGAATTGAAATTACGCTACGAATGAAAAAAAATGCACGAAATAAAAACTAAATTTATTTATTGCCATAATAACGGGGTTACACGAAATAAAATTACAAAAATAAAAACATTACAACATTTAATTACAACATTTATAAAAACACTTCAACATTTAAAAAGATTACAAAAAATTACAACATTTAACTAATTTATATAAAAAACAAAACATGAAAATAAAATTACAACATTTTTATAAAAAATTACAAAAAGAAAATACAAAAATAAAATACAAAATCTAAGGTGGCAAGGATTGTGGAAGATCACCCCAAAATGGGCAATCCAAGAGAGGCAAAATAGTGAGGGGGAGGCCTCTATTTATAGCAAAATTATGGGGTGCGGATAGAGGGTTTGAGAGGTTCTAGAAGGAAGGCAGCTGGTGGGAGTGTTGGCAGGTTGACTCGAGCTGGCGGGTTGACTGGAGTGCGGATAGAAGCTTGCAGCTGGCGGGTCGGAGTTGGGTACGGGACAGCTGGATGGAAGCTTCTAGCGGGTAGCGGATATCGGGCAGCGGGTTGCTGGCTAGCGGGCAGGCGCGTAGAGCTTGCAGGTCGGGCTAGCGGGTTGAGCTGGCGGGCGCGGGCAGCGGGCAACAGGGGACGGGCGCAGGCAGCGGGACAGCTGGATGGATTAAATTCTGGCAAAATTGAGCTGGCCAGGTTTCGATCCCGGGTCTCCCCTTGTTCAAATTAACAGGAACCTTCTCCACTCGACCAACTGCACTTATGTGTAAACCAAAGAACATATTTATATATATTATATATGTTTATAGATTTATTATATATATTAACTTTAATTATAAAATAACTTAATAATAATAATATTAATAATAATAAAAACGATTTTTATTAACTTAATATATATATAAATATATTATAGTTTTTATTTATATTTACATATATTTTTAAATACTTAAAATATACATTTACATATATATATATTTACATGTACATTATATAGTTTTATATATTTATATATACTAAAAAGGTTCTTTTTACATATAAATATTAGTAAAAACAAATTATTTATTCAATAATTTGCATGAAATATTACAAATTTGTATAAAACTATATAAGAAACTATATAGAAAATACGTATATTTTACTATTCATCAAACACCCCCATACTTAAGCTTTTGCTATTCCAGAGCAAAAAGTAAGGGATACCTATAAGACGTTAATAAAATTTCTAATTACTAAAGTTTTTATTTAATCAAAAGTGAGATCGAAATAAATTTAGGAGATTTAAAGAGGTAAGTCCTAAATTATGAAGATGATTTAAAAAGAGCGAAAAAGTTTTAGCGAGACTTCTAAAGTTAGTTAAATAGCGTCGAATATTGCAGTCTTTGGCGCCTTTAATTAGAGTAGAATTATATAAAACTTTAACTTTTTAAAGAAAATTTTTAAGAATAAATAAAACCAACCAATTATGCTCTCGCAAACTTTTTAAATTAAAATCTAGCCTACAATTTTATTGGCTAAGGGGTACGGGAAAAAAGGTAGCCTTGGCAAAAAGAAGAGTGCTTGGATTAGGGGTGATGGATTTAATCCTCTCACCCCACCATTTTGGTGGTTTTGCTTTGATTCCCAGCGTTGGTTTACGGGGGATAATTAAAATCTTTTTAAACTTAACCCAATGCCCGTGTTCACGGAATTTTATTTTTTATTCCCATTGACACGGAATTTCTTTTAACAATATTGGGTGCCTGTGTTTACGGAATCTTTTTATTCCCATTGACACAGGATTTCTTTTAAAACTTCTTCTTTTACTTTTTTTATGCCAAGCTAAAGGGGTGAGGGTTTCAAAAGAAAAACTAGAATAATAAAAAAGGATTTGAGAGCAAAATTTAGTAGATTAGAATATTCCTAAAGTTTCACAAGTTTCGAGTTAGAATAATACTCGACGGGACCCAGGACTAAATACGACCTTGATATGATTTTTTATCATATATACTACACGTGATAGGTGCGCTTGCCTCCTACGTTGTTTATTTTCTTATCAAGTTTTTGGCGCCATTGCCGGGGAACTTCATCGATATTGGAGGCAAGCGCACCTATCGCGGCAACGGCGCCAAAAACTTGATAAGAAAAAAAACGACGTAGGAGGCAAGCGCACCTATCGCGTGTAGTATATATGATAAAAAATCATATCAAGGTCGTATTTAGTCCTGGGTCCCGTCGAGTATTGTTACATCGAGCTACGGCTATTGTTTTATCGGTGATTAAAAATAAGTGAGTGTTTGCAATAATTAAAAACAAAAATGATAACAATCGCGGGCTTGGTGTGCGTTTAGCAAAAACCAAGAAAAGCGATAGGAAAGCAGAAAAGCTAAGTTATGAAAGCGGAAATAAAGCTAAAAATCTATTTATGAAAGCAAATAACCTAACTTATGAAAGCTTAAAACTAATTATGAAAGCATAAAAACTAAATTATGAAAGCTTAAAACTAATTATGAAAGCATAAAAACTAAATTATGAAAGCTTTTAAAATTTAATCTCATACACTCACACCCAACAAAAATTAAGAAAAAAGAAAAACAAGGACTTAACATGAAAAGGAAGAACATGAAGAACAAATCAAAGAAAAGCTTGAAGAACTTGATGAACAAGACTAAAAACTTATTTTATTTAAACCAAAATAAAAATTACATAACAAAGAGAGGAAACAAAGGATAATAAGGAGAGAGAAAATAAAAACATAAAAATACAAAAGGTGGAACACAAACCCCCTACAAGGTTTGGAATTTGTGAACCTTTTTTACAAGGGAGAGGGCCTCTTATTTATAGCCAAGAGGTGGGGGTGCATTTAGCAAAAAAGGAAAAGAGCTGGAGGCTTCTAGAAGGAGAAGAGGTTGCAAAATTGGACTTGAGAGCTTGCTGGAATTGGAGAGCTAGAGGAGCAGCTGGCTGGCGGTGAGCTACAGGGGCAGGCGCGGGCAGCAGGCGGCGGGCAGGGCGCGGGCGGCAGCTTTAATCTAGCAAAATGTGGCTGGCTGGATTCGAACCCTCCACCTCAAGGAGGCTAGCCAAAGCCTTCTCCACTTGGCCAAGCGGATCCATTTGCAATATATAGGGGTATATTAATTATATTATGTTACCGTGATAATTAATTAAAAGCAAAAAAGGGGGGAGAAAGCGCAGCAATAGATTTAATCCAAATAATCCGCCAGCGCCAGGATTCGAACCCGGGCCAGCAGCGCTGCAAGCCAAGAACAGAACCAGTGAGCCAAGCGGTTCCTTTAACATATATAGAACAATAATTATACTTATTATAATTACACAGATATTTTTATTTTTTAATTTAATTTTCATTTAATTTACAAAATTATTTATATGATTATATTTAATATATATTCTGTTATTATTTATTATATATGTTTATTTATATGTTATATACTATTATTATTTTACATTTATTATATATATATATATATTTCAATATATTTAATAATATATACTTTATTTTATATACTATTATTTTTATTTATATATTGTTATTATTTATTATATATATTTAATATATATACACTTATTATTATTACATATATACATATATACTATTTATTATTACATATATACATAAATATATATGTATTAAAAATATATCAATATTTATTTATACTTATAATATTTACATATATTTACATATATTTACAAATAAGATAAAACAAGCTATTATTTCAATAATTTACATATTGCATGTACAAAAATACCCAAATTAGGCTAGAAATTATATTAAAAATATGCAATATTTTCTATTCATCAGAAGCATTGCATAGCGGCATTGCATAGGAGTAGTTTAAGTTGTTTTCTTTTATTTTCCACAAACCAAATCCCCCATTTCCGCATCCATCCACTCGAAAGGACTTCAATCTCAAGTCCTTCCTCGATAATAAACTTCACCTTACTGTGTTCCTTTGAGATCGATACTTGGGGATTCATTCCCATTTTTTATTACTTGAATGATCGGTACACTGCCGTTTCGTGCCGCAGTCATACTACCGCCTATAGCGGTGTGGTAAGATTCGTGCATCAGGGCACACCATTTCTTCCGCTGCTTAGTTTGTCCTCAAACTAAACTCGCGCGGGGTGGCCCAGGGTTTGTGGACTTCTTTTCTTCGGATCGAGGTTTGCTTTGATACCAATTTGTAAGACCCCATTGGGTGGGTAGTGATCTATTGGTCTCTCTTAAGGGTTAGTAAGGTTTAGGTAGGGTCATTTTGGCAAGGTGGAGGTCAATTGACCCTAATTAGGCTACTTTGACCAATTTGGGGTTAGGGTTGACTTTGGTCAATTTGGCCTCTTTGGTTGATCCCAATGGGTCCTTGGTGCTCTAAGGGGACCCCTAAAGGGTTAGGTATGCTATGGTGGGGTCAAAGGGTCAAGGTGAGGCCCTTAAGTCCAACCATATGCTTGTTAACTGGAAATTGCTATTTGCATACCACTGTGGTTTCCTTCTTCTTGGCTAAGGCCAAGTGGTCTCTTCAAGCTTCCTAGGGTTTTGTCATGCCCTAGTCATGACAAAACCACTCTAGGGGTCTAGTTGTTTGGGGGATGTTACAGGGGTCCCGGCCAGACCCATATTATATAGTCATTACAGGGGAGGTGTTATAGAGGTCGTGATGTTGGTGGCAGACGCACTCTCATTATCATGCAAAGAGTCTGTTACTGATTCAGAATCAGAGGCAGACAAATGGGATTTGATATGTACCTTCCCAAGAGAGATATCATCCTGGTTGTCTTCCTTTATGGCCATTAAGCCAATCAGTGCTTCTTCCTCAGTGTGTGAGGAGCTTGAATCAGAATCACTCAGAGTTCTGATTTTCTTTGCTATAAACCCTCTTTCAGGTTTCTTCTTGTCCCTTGACTTTCTCTTGTCTTCATAATTCCTTGATTCCCTTCTCTTAGAAGAGCAATCAGCAGCTATGTGGCCTGTTTTATTATAGGAGTAGCAAATAGTGTTAGCAAAATCAAATTTATCAGGTTTTGATTTATACCTGTCCTCCCTTGAGGATTTAGACCTATCATGTTGATCAGATCTTCTTGAGCTTGAGGAGGTGGGTCTGTAGTTGTCTTTTCTTCTTCTGGTTATCAACTTCTTGAACTGCTTAGAGAGAAGGACAATCTCTTTGTCAGTATCTTTAGAATCTGATGTGCTGGCATCAGATTCTTCACTGCTTTCAGATCTATTCTGATGTGCAGGAGTCTTGCCCCTGGACCTCCTTGTGCTCTCAGCCTTGAGAGCCACAGATCTTTCTCTAGTGCTCCCCTTTGAGCTTTCCTCTTCAGCTTTCCTGGTGTTTAGCTGAAGTTCATGGGACAACAGCTTCCCATACAGATTTTTGGGCTCCAAGATGCCCAGCTGACCCATCTCTCTGATGGCACAGATCTTAATATCCCATTCCTTAGAGAGGGGTCTAAGGAACTTATCATTTAAGTCAGAGTATGTGAAGTTTCTGCCATAATTCATCAGTCCATTCACTATCTTGAAAAACCTCTCATAACAGCTTGAGATGGTTTCATTCTTGCCCTTCTTGAAGGCTTCATACTCCTAATTGAGGAGGGATTTTCTATCATCCCTTACCTCTTTAGTGCCCTCCATGTAGACAATTAGGGAGTACCAAATCTCCTTGGCTGTCTTGCAGTGAATGAAATTTTGGAGGGTTGAGTCATCAATGGCACTTACTATTACATTATGTGCCCTTTTGTCCAGACTTGCCAAGGTCAGCTCATCCTTGGTCATGTCTGTATACTTCTTTGCCACCATCAGAGTTGGATCAATGGTGGATGCAATCATGAGAATGAAGGGGCCCTCGTGAACAGTTATATAGACCCTAGGATCAGCTGCCTCCATAAACAATCTTACCCTTTCCTTCCAAATAGGGAAGTTCTCCTTAGAGCAGCTGGGGAGTTTCATGGCTCTCATCTCTCGATGTTGATCACCTCCAGCCATATTGGGTTGTTCTACGATCTAGATCTGACGGTTAAGTCGCTTTCTTGATCAACCTCGCTTTGATACCACTTGTAGGATATAGAACAATCACCAAAGGGGGGGGGGTTAGGTGATTACTACTGTTTTTAAAATATTTTGCAAGAAATGAGTTTACTTGAAGCACGGCGCAAAAGAATCACAGGAAAGCACACACACAAGACGAGATGTATAGAGGTTCCTCAAGACCGGGTGTCTTGAGTTGTCCTCTGTCCCTCTGCGCCTACTCAGCAGTGTGCTAGGCTCCGCAAACTCCGCCAACGTCTCCAGCCCGCAAGCCTTATAGCTTGGACCCGCAAGTCCCTGCAGCCTAGGCCCGCAAGCCCCTTCACTGCACCCGAGCCCGCAAGCTCGACACTCAGGCCCTCAAGCCCTATACAGCACAGACCTGCAAGTCTTGCCTACAGCCTAAGCCCGCAAGCCCCTTCACTGCACCCGAGCCCGCAAGCTCGACACGTTTGGACCCGCAAGTCCCTCTGCCCTAGCCCTCTGGCCTCACAGATCTCAAGCCCTCAAGCTTGACACACTGATCTGAAAATAGATCTTACAACTTTGGCCCGCAAGCCTTATAATGATAGATTTACAATATTAACTCTGCCTGATGGAGATCGGCTTCTTATGATGTCGCGGCATCTACACCACCAGAGAATGATAGACCGGAGTTGGATATGCTGCAACATAAAGATTTTAGGCGACATGACGACTCAATGGCCGCTAACGGAAAGCAACGTTACAACCTCCGTCTGCGGCGCGCAAAGCTTATTTAAGGCCTCTCAAAAGCTTAATTTTTACTTTCTATTTATTTTCCTTTAAAGTGCGGAACTTGTAATATTTTATTTTATGCTTTATGTTTTGTTGGTGTGCTATTAGACATTTGGTGTGTTATTAGCCATCCGGAGTGATGAGATCTTCATCTCAATCTTGGATGGTTAGATTTGTTTTGTAACTCTTATATATAGGAGTGTTTAAGAGAATGAAAGGAATTATTATTGAAGCCCTAAAAACAGCCCCCCTCTCTCATTGAGAAATTCGGCCAAGGCTTGTGAGGAGCCCCCCCCCCCCCCCCCCCCCCCCCTTGCCTCCTTCTTCTCGAAGTTTCGGCCTCTCCTCCTGGGAGAATTCGGTGAGGCTTCTTAGTGTGACTCCAAGGAAGAAGAACAGCAACCCCTCTCGGTGCGACGCCGGAAGGTCCATTCGGTGCGACGCCGGTGGAAATCATGGAGAGAGTGATTTTTCCACAAGTTATCAAGAGTGCTTACCGCTACGGGTTGGGTAATATCTTCTCCATCTCCTAGTGATTCTTTCTTTAGATTTGTGGAGGTTGAACCATCGTGTTCTCCGCGATTTTATATTTCAGTCGCTTTTAAATCTTTGATTAAAATCGTTATTCCCCGCGTTTCCATTTTTCGGATCGGGTAGGTCCACTTTGCTTGAGCGGATCTTGGCATATCGCCTTGATCTTGCCCTAAAAAAGGATTGGCAACCTTTGCGTTGATTTTGGGAATTTGTTGACTCATTTTTTTATCGCTGTTTTAGAGCCAACGCTTCTCAGATTGGATTGGTTTATGTGTGCGAGAGGATAACGTATTTGTGGGCGATAGATGCTTGTGTAGGTGCGGCTAGATCTAGAGTTTGTTGAAGGCGAACGATAGCTTTCCTCGTGTACGTCTCCTACGAGATCCACCCTACATCAATTTGGTATCAAAGCAGGTCGTGTCAATTTCTCAATTGATACACCCTCATTATTCAATTCCGTGGCGCAAACTAATCAAAAAAAATAAAAATAAAAATTTGGTGGTCTGCGAATAGCGGGCTAAAATCTTTATTTTTCTTCAAAAAAATCCAAAAAAAATTCTGTAGTTTCTCCTTTTTAGTCACATCCCGAAAATATTTTTCTGCCAAAAAAAAACAATTTTATCCGACACTACAAAATTCACTTTCCATAATCTTGTCCAAACCCTGCATGCGCACAAGACTAGGAATGGAGTACAATACACCGTCGTCATCTAGGATGGCTGCGAACGAGCACGGGGATCCCAACGCTAAGGCCATATAGGGGCTGCGTAATGATATGACTGAACTTAGGGCCATGTTAGCACAACTCCTACAGAATCAAGGAGGACCACCACCACCACCACCCGTTAATGTTGGGCAGCCCAACCGGCACCAACAGGGCAATGATTCTGATTCAGATGGGAACTCTCCCCGAGTGCCCCCTCGAGAACGCCGCCCCGAGCGTGGTTACGATATTACGAGGGCCATTAAGATTGACGCCCCCACTTACGACGGTTTGGGAGATCCCCAGGTCTTCCTTACTTGGGTAGTGGATATGGAATGCTACTACGAATGGCACAACCTCACGGACCCCCAAAAGGTCCAAGTTGCCAGGATGAAGTTAAAGGATCGCGCGAAAACGTTTTGGCTAAACGAGGAGCGGAGATTAGGAACTGGGCATGGAGTCCCATTTATAGACTAGTCGGTGATGAAGAACTTGTTAATTGATCAGTACGTCCCTGCGTACCACCGGACACAGATATTCGACGAGCTTGCCACACTGCGGCAGGGCTCAAATTTAGTAGCTGAATATGTGGGAGAGATGAAGGACCGCATGGTGCATTGTGATCTTCGGGAAATTCCTGAGGTCACCTTATCTAGGTTTCGTAAGGGACTTCACCCCGACATTCAAAGGAAGCTCCTGCGCTATGGTCATACGGACCTGAATACGACTTTCAATGCCGCCCTAGACATTGAAAAACATCTAGCCACGAAGGCCCACTCCCGATAGTCACACACGAAGAATAAGTCCACCGCTGGAGCGTCATCTTCTTCTTATCCGGATAAGGGGAAGTTCAGGTCCACCGAGTCGAAGTCGGTAGTGATCACTGCTAGGAATGCGAAGAACCCCGCGAGTGAGCGTATCCCCATAGGGAAGGTTAGAAAGTCCAATGCCACATGTTATTCCTGCGGCATTCAAGGTCACTATGCTTTTGAATGTCCGCCGAAGACTAAGGCCATAGCCCTGTTAGAGTCGACTACCGACCTTTCTGATTACGTATATGAGGCTGCCGAGGAGAGTGACCCAGATGGGGTCCCAAGTGATTTAGAGGACGATCACCACCTCATGGTGATGCATTGTATCTTGACCACTCCTCGTCCGTTAGATGATTGGAAGAGGACGAGCATATTTTCTCTGATTTTTAAGAGTGGTGAGAAGCTTTGCAAGCTGATTATTGATAGTGGTAGTTGTGTGAATGTCATTTCTGAGAGCGTCGTCACACGTATGCACTTGACCACGGAACCACACCCGACCCCATATCAGGTAGCTTGGATCAGCAAGATCACCGTCCCGGTCACCAAGCGGTGCCTGGTCCCCCTCTCATTCAAATCCTATACTGATGAGATTTGGTGTGATGTCCTGCCGATGGACGCTTGCCACCTGTTATTAGGCCGCCCTTGGCTCTATGACCGTGATGTGACGCATTTTGGTAGAGCCAACACTTATGAATTTAAATTCAATGGCAAAACCATTACCTTGAGGCCGACCATCCTGAAGGAGCCAATAGTTTTGGCTAAGGACACCACTATCCCAGTAGAGAGGAAGACGTTGAGTCTAGTTGGTAGGTAAGAGTTTGTGAAGGATCCATTTCTTGATGGTATGATGTACGCCCTCGTCCTTATGAGTGCGATGACTGATTCGGGAGTGTTGGATGATTTACCTAGAGAGCTATGGGTGCTGTTGGAAGAATACAAGGACGTTTACCCGGATGAGCTGCCCTCGATTTTACCACCACTTAGGGATATTGAGCACGCGATCGAACTTATCCCTGGTTCGTCCCTCCCCAACCAGCCCCATTATCGACTTCATCCCGCTGCCAATAAGGAGTTACAGATCCAGATTGAGGACCTATTGAAGAAGGGGTTCATTCGGACTAGTTTGAGTCCATGTGCTATTCCAGCCCTGCTTGCCCCCAAGAAGGATGGAACATGGCGGATGTGTGTTGATAGTCGTGCAATCAACAAGATTACTATCAAGTATAGGTTTCCTATCCCACGTTTAGATGACCTCTTAGATGTCTTGTCTGGCGCCACTATCTTTTCGAAGTTAGATTTACGGAGTGGCTATCACCAGATTCGGATCCGTGAGGGAGATGAGTGGAAGACTGCGTTTAAGTCCAAGGATGGGCTATATGAGTGGCTTGTGATGCCCTTTAGGTTATCCAATGCCCCCAGCACCTTCTCCCGGATGATGACTTATGTCTTCCAGCCTTATATGGGGAAATTTGTGGTAGTTTATTTCCATGACATCTTAGTCTATAGCACCTCCACTGCTGAGCACATCTCCCACATGAGAGTGATCCTTTCCACCTTGAGGAAGGAAACGTTATTCCTAAACCTTAAGAAGTGTACTTTCTATGTCTCTGAGGTAGAGTTCTTGGGTTATATAGTCGGATCTGAGGGTATACGAGTTGACCCCGGAAAGGTTCAAGTGATAAGGGACTGGCCCGAACCTACTAATCTACGAGAGGTGCGTAGTTTCCATGGATTAGCTACCTTCTATCGCCGTTTCATACGAGACTTTAGTAGCATTATGGCACCCATTACTGATTGCATGAAGAAGGGCGAGTTCACCTGGATGAAGTCCGCCACCCATGCTTTTCAACGCAATAAGGAGCTTATGACTGAGGCACCTGTTTTACGTCTACCTGACTTTTGCCAAAGTCTTTGAGCTTACTTGTGATGCTTCTGGTGCGGGAATAGGAGGTGTCTTAAGTCAGGAAGGTCACCCGGTCAGTTATTTTAGTGAGAAGTTAGCGGGCGCCAAGTTAAATTATTCAAATTATGATAGAGAGTTCTATGCGGTTGTTAGGTGCTTGCATCATTGGAGGCACTACGTCCTCTCCAAAGAATTTGTGATCCTCTCCGATCACGAAGCTTTGCGATTCATAAACAGTCAGCACAAGATCAGCCCGCGTCACGCTAAGTGGGTAGCCTTCTTGCAAGGATACACATTTAATCTTAAGCACCTTAAGGGTTTCGAAAACCGAGTTGCCGATGCACTTAGTCGCCTCACCCTCTTGCTATCAACCATGCAAGTTCACGTCGCAGGGTACGAGCGCATTAAGGATGAGTACGCCACGTGCCCAGATTTCCATGAGGTGTATTTATCCGCCCAGGATAGCTCTCCCATGACTATTTCGGCCTTTACTCTTAGGGACGGTTATCTCTTTAGGCACGGGAAGCTATGTATTCCGCGGTCCTTTCTACGGCTCCACATTATTTGGGAGTTACATAGCGGAGGCTTAGGTGGACACTTTGGGCGGGATAAGACCATTACTCTCGTTGAGGAGAAATTCTATTGGCCTAAACTTAAGGCGATGGTTGGGAGGGTAGTAAGTAGTTGTCGTACATGTCAAGTCTCTAAAGGCACAAAATCTAATGTTGGGTTATACACCCCTCTACCTATCCCTTCCATACCGTGGGAAGACGTGAGCATGATTTCGTATTAGGCCTTCACCCCACCCTTCGACGTCACGATTCTATCTTCGTAGTTGTGGACAGGTTTTCCAAAATGGCATACTTTATTCCATGTAGTAAGACCAACGACGCATCTCACATAGCGAAATTATATTTTAAAGAGGTCGTTAGCCATCGCGGAGTGCCGAAGACAATTGTCTCGGATAAGGATGTGAAATTTACTAGCTACTTTTGGAATACCTTATGGATCTTAGTGGGGACGAAATTATTATTCTCCGCTGCTTATCATCCGCAAACCGATGGGCAGACGGAAGTGGTCAACCGGAGTTTGGGGAACCTTCATCGGTGTCTTGTGAGTGATCACAAGGGCACATGGGATCTACTTCTTCTCCATGCCCAATTGGCGTATAATAACTCTAAGAATAGGTCCACGGGTATGTCTCCTAATGAGATTGTTCACGGGTATAAGGCTCATGTGCCCCTTGACTTGGTTCCATTGCCACCTACATATTGTTGGGTTTTTCTAGAACCATACATCATATGTAGGCGTAGCGGAAATAAACAGAATAACCCAAAAGAATTTGGATCGGGCCATGAATATTGAATCAAGAAGTTAACAAAATTGCTAGGTATAAAATTACCTTTGCGGAGTTGGATCAAATCCAACCTAGATGCTCCAAGAAGAAGATTCCTTTGCGGAGTTGGATCAAATCCAACCTAGATGCTCCAAGAAGAAGATTCTTGTCAGCGGCAAAGAGAGTTCTCACGTAGAATTATGTCTACGTCTCTACAGTGATCCACACGAGCCGGGAGAAGAACGACTGCACCTTGCACTTCCACAAACTGCTAGGTTCGCTCCAGGAAGAACAATCACGGCGACGATCGCCGGAAGGAGATCTGCGTAGAAGAGCGAAACAGTGGAACACTTCCGTCGGCTAGGGTTCGTAAGGCGGAACTCTTCCGTCGGGTCTTCTCCCAGGAGGCGTAAGAAGAACATGCTGAACCCTTAAAACAGGTCCTATTTATACCCGAAGTATAAAAAGACCTAGACAAATCGCTATCCGCAGTCCATACAGAAGTTTGGGGTTTTCTGTAATAATTCGTCGGGATTCCACGGAACAATCCGACGAATTCCGACGAATCATATCAGACCGCAACATTTGCCGAGTTAAGGATCTCTGTAACAATTCGTCGGGATTCCACGGAACAATCCGACGAATCCGATGAATTCCGACGAATCATATCAGACGGCAACATTTGCCGAGTTAAGGATCTCTGTAACAATTCGTCGGGATTCCACGGAACAATCCGACGAATCCGACGAATTCCGACGAATTCTATCCGTGTAAACCCGATGAATTCAGACAGCAACATTTGCTGGACCTCCCCCATTCTATATGGTGATTGGTAACCTTTACCAACACAGTCAATCTTCCATCTTCTCCACATGCTCTTATGTGCGACCCTGCAGGCTCATATCGCGTTGGCAGTGACATTACATGTTTGACCACTTCTAGATCACAATGGTAACTCCAACAGTCTCCCACTTGATCTTGAAAGTATCAAATAAAAACCTCACAACAATGAGCGGCATCTAGCAATGCATCATTGCTCCCCAAGCAATAAGAGTTCATAACTCATAAGCCTTTATGACTAATGTTCCAGCGTTGTCTTTGTCCCTTTGTCCCTTACATCCGGAAAGAACTAGAGGCATGGACCGTGTCACCCTCTTTATTGCTCAATCCAAGTTTCTTGATCTAGAACGGACTTCCAGAGAATGGTGAGCTCAATATCACATATTGACTCAACCAAGCATGGCCATGCATTTCTCAGTCCAATTCCATCAAGGGGCCCATGGATGCAACTCCTGTTATATAGGAGGACAAATCCCATATCTGCTCACACCCAAACACCCAAATGATTCGTAACGTACCCAACGACCACCCTTATCATCAACCTTCTTCAAGGAAGACTTTAGATGACATCAAAGCATGCTCTTCCTCACTCGATGAATGCTGTGACTTCAGGTCAAAGGACCACAACACCATTGTCAAATGAGACCTACTTGTGACACTTTTAAGTAACAATCCACAAAGTAGTCTCAGGTTGGGTCTGTCCAGTGCAACTTGTTCACTAACAAGTACCCACGTGATGACTTGATATCACAATATCATGACCTGTGAGAACCGGTCATCAGTCAACACACATGCTAGTCTTAATGTATCATCATCACCCTTAGCTTCTACGATGATACCTCGACCAGGGACCTTTTAAGAATGAAGCTTCGAAATCATAGGCTCTCACATTCAAGTCACGTACTTGATGTCCTATGGAAACGAACATTCTAAGGGTATTTATCACGAATTTTATTCTATCATATAGAAACAGTATATCATAATAAAAGAACTTGACATTAATTGTAAAAAGAAATAATTGGTACACTATTCATCATATGAATAATAAACAGCCAATAGAATATATAAATATCTTATATGCAACCCATAAGACTCCCACTAGAGTTGATCACTCAGGTATCGCATACCCATTGATCTAGTATGACCATCATGCTTTCTCTGGGCAAGAGGCTTTGTCGGTGGATCTGCAATATTCTCCTCAGTCGGCACTCTGCAAATGTTCACATCTCCTCGTTCGACAATCTCATGAATAAGATGGAACCGCCGAAGTATGTGCTTGGAGCGCTGATGGGATCTAGGTTCCTTAGATTGTGCAATTGCACCATTGTTATCACAGTAGAGAACTACGGGACCAACAATGCTAGGAACTACATCTAGCTCGCCGATGAATTTCCTAATCGATACAGCCTCCTTCGATGCATTTGCCGCAGCGATATACTCGGCCTCAGTTGTAGAATCAGCAACTGTCTCTTGCTTGGAACTCTTCCAGCTCGCAGCTCCTCCATTCAGGCAAACACACAAACCCTGACTGAGACTTCGAATCATCCCTATCAGTTTGGAAGCTGGCATCCGTGTAACCACTTACAACGAGCTCTTCCTCTCCACCATACACCAAGAATACATCCTTAGTCCTTCTCAAGTACTTCAGGATATTCTTCACGGCTATCCAGTGACATTCACGGGATCAGACTGATACCTGCTAGTCATGCTCAAAGCAAAAGAGACATCGGGTCGAGTACATAACATTGCATACATGATTGATCCAATTGCCGAAGCATGTGGAATAAACTTCATGCGGTCCTTATCTTCACAAGATTTTGGACACTTGTCCTTAGAGAGATTTACACCATGAGACATGGGCAAAAATCCTTTCTTGGACTCAAGCAGTTGAACCGCTTCAACACCTTCTCAATGTACGTACTCTGGGTCAAACCCAGCAACTTCTTCGATCTATCTCTATACATCTTAATACCGAGTATGTAAGTCGCTTCACCCAAGTACTTCATAGAAAAGCAGTTCCCTAGGTTGTTCTTAACAACTTTCAGGGTAGGTATGTCATTCCCGATCAACAGTATGTCATCTACATACAATATCAGGAAGACAACAATGCTCCCACTGATTCGCTTGTAAACACACGGTTCATCTTCATTCTTGGCAAAACCAAATTCTTTGATTTTCTCATCAAAACGAAGATTCCAACTTCTAGAGGCCTGTTTCAATCCATAGATGGACCTATTCAGCTTGCATATTTTTGTGGCTTCATTTGGGGATACAAAACCCTCGGGTTATGTCATGTACACTTCCTCAAGGAGGTTTCCATTTAGGAAATCCATTTTGACATCCATCTGCCAGATCTCGTAGTCATAATACGCAGCAATAGCAAGCAATATCCTAATGGACTTTACCATGGCAACAGGGGAAAAGGTCTCATCATAGTCGACACCAGGAATTTGCTTGAAACCCTTAGCCACCAGTCGCCCTTTGAATGTCTGTACATTCCCATCCATGTCGGTCTTCTTCTTGAAGACCCACTTGCACCCTATGGGTCGTACCCCTTCAGGTGGTTCCACCAAGTTCCAAACTTGGTTTGTATACATGGAGTCCATTTCGGATTTCATAGCCTCAAGTCATTTGTCAGAGTCCGGTCCATTCATAGCCTCTTGGTAGGTTGCTGGTTCATCATCATGATCCATAAGCAACACATTACCTATTTTAGACACGAGAAATCCATATCTCTCAGGCTCAAATCTTGGTCTACCAGATCTACGTAGGACTTGTGTCTCGTGAGCAGGTTCTCTAGCTACAACATCTTGTAGTCCTGGCTCAGAATCCAATTCTGGTTCATTCACTACTTGTGGTTCTTGAACTTCTTCAAGTTCTACCTTTTGCATCTTTCTTGACAAGAACTCTTTCTCCAAGAAGACACTCGTCCTTACGACAAACACTTTGCCCTCAGACGGTAGGTAAAAGTAATATCCTTTCATTTCCTTAGGATATCCCACCAGATAACACTTATCTGATTTGGGTTCCAGCTTGTCAGGCATTTGATGTCGTACGTATGTCTCACAGCCCCAAATTTTAATGAATGACATACTAGGACGCTTCCCAGTCCATATCTCATATGGTGTCTTTAGAACCATTTTCGTCGGAGCGCGATTCAGTGTCATTGCAGCAGTCTCTAAAGCAAAACCCCAAAAGGAAACAGGCAAGTCTGCATGACTCATCATCGACCGTACCATGTCTAACAGAGTACGATTTCTCCTCTCAGACACACCATTATGTTGCGGTGTCCTAGGTGGAGTGAGCTGTGATACAATACCACACTCTTTCAGATGATCACAGAACTCATGACTCAGGTATTCGCCACCTCGATCAGATCGGAGTGCTTTAACCTTTTTACCCAATTGGTTCTCCACTTCATTCTTAAACTCTTTGAACTTTTCAAAAGTTTCGAATTTGCACTTCATAAGATACACGTATCCGTATCTACTGAAATCATCAGTAAATGTAACGAAGTAGAAATACCCACCTCTAGCCATAGAACTCATGGGCCCGCATACATCACTATGTACAACACCCAAGAGATCCTCAGCCCTCTCAGTATAACCAGTGAAAGGGGCTTTAGTCATCTTGCCTAATAAACAAGACTCGCATCGCTCAAATGATTCATAATCAAATGAGTCCAATAGTCCATCTTTATGGAGCTTGGATATGCGCTTCTCGTTTATATGGCCCAAATGACAATGCCAGAGATATGTAGGATTTGAGTCATTTGTTCTTAGTCTTTTATTATTATCTACATTATAGATCGGATGGTCTAGGTTCAAAACATAAAGACCATTAAACAATTGAGCTACAACATAACAAACATCATTCTTAAATATAGAACAACAATTGTTCTTAATTATAAAAGAAAATCCAATCATGTCTAAGCATGAAATGGATATAATGTTTCTAGTTATGGCCGGAACAAAATAACAATTATTAAGTTCTATTACAAGCCCACTGGGCAAAGAAAGACGGTAAACCCCTACGGCTACAGCAGCAACTCTTGCTCCATTGCCGACGCGCAGGTCCACCTCTCCTTTACTCAGCAATCTCCTCCTTCCCAGTTCCTGCACATTTGTACAAATGTGAGAACCACATCCGGTATCCAATACCCAAGATGAAGGAGCAGAAAGGTTTATCTCTATAACGTAAATATTCGAAGCGGAAGTCATACCTCCCTTCATTTTCCGCAGACTGTCAATGTACGAAGGACAATTCCTCCTCCAATGACCAGCCTTGCCACAGTGGTGGCATTTCCCTTCCTTCACGGTGCTATTCTTTTTCAGCGCAGATGATTTGGGCTCAAGATGTGACTTAGGTCCCACCTTCGTCTTCTTGAAGCCCTTGGCCTTACCCTTGCCTTTATGTACCATCAATATGGGACTAGCAGGCTTGGCCTTCTTCATTTTTATCTCGACAGTTCGCAACATGCCTAGGAGCTCGGGCAGTGTCTTGTCTATTTCATTCATGTTGTAGTTCAAGACGAACTGCTCATAACTATCCGGCAACGATTGCAGGATAAGATCTGTGGCCAACTCTTGACCCAGAGGAAAACCCAGTCTCTCCAGGTTCTCAATATACCCAATCATCTTGAGTACGTGAGTACCAACTGAGTCTCGAGCTCCCATTTTGCACTGAAATAAGGCCTTCGTGACATCGAACCTCTCTTGACGAGCTTGCCCTTGAAACATTTTCTTTAGGTGCTCGTCAATCTCCTTGCACCCCATGTTCTCGTGTTGCTTCTGAAGCTCAGAGTTCATGGTGGCAAGCATAAGGCACTCGACGTCTAAGGCATCATCGGTATACTTCTTATAAGCATCCTTATCAACACGGGACGAGTTCCCGGTCGGCACCTCGGGGGCTTCTTCTTCCAAGACGTAGAGCTTTCGCTCTTGCCTGAGAACAATTCTCAGGTTCCTATACCAGTCCATATAGTTCATCCTGTTGGAACATGGTCTTCCGCATCTCCTAGGTTTGAGAATAACAAATCCTATGTGTATTTGATCTTGTGTGTTCAAGTGTGCAGGTTAACATAGTCCACATGACTCAAGGAGTACTCATGATGTCTGCCCCCAAAATTGACGCCAAAATTCGAACAAGCACACTATCGTCGGCGGTAGCGATAGAGCCCGGCGATAGCGTTGATTAGCTCGATTCCGGCGGCATTTTTAGAAGGAGCTAGCGCCCGGCAGTAGCTACTAGCGCTGGCGGTAGCATGACGCACAAGAGGCATGGAACAAATTGTTGCCACGGATGGGAGATTTGGCCGCGCAAGATCTTTCCTAATCCGGGCTAGCGCCGGCGGTAGCGTGAAGGATATAAATTGGATGCTTTGGCTCCGAATTCTTCATCCTCCTCCAATCCCAAACTCTAGAGCTTCATGCCACAGCAGAGAGAAGAAGATTCAGAGCAATACTCCCACAATTCCATAAAGCCTTAAGGAGATCCGTGGAGAAGATTTCAACACGCGTCATCATCGTGATGAAAGGCCGCATCGACTACGATCATACTCTGCGGGCCTTCGTCCACTTCTCCAAGAGATCCACATAGAGGGAGTTTTTATATTATTGTCTTTTTCATTTCACATCTTTTCTGTAAACGGTAGTGAAATTGCCTCGTGTTGGCGACTAGGTCTGGGGTAGGACTTAGGGCTGAAATTCGCCTCGTGTTGGCGACTAGATCTAGGTTAGGTCTAGGGGGTGCTCGAGGCCTTTCTGGGGATAGATTGGCTAGAGCGGCTTGAGGCCGTATCTGGGGAGAGATCGGCTAAAGTCAACCGGTTCGTGGGGATACGAGTCGGTATAGAAAACAAAAAAGAATTTTTATTAGTCGCCTCCGATTTCTAGCGTCATAGAAATCAAGTTTTGTAAAACATTATTTGATATTAATAAAGCATATCTCTTTATTATTGTTTTACTTGATTAATCTTGCAATATTCCGAAGTTTTTATAAATATAAATATAAAGCTTTTTGAAAACCCTTATTCACCCCCCCCCCCCCCTCTAAGGGCGCCGACCGATCCAACAATTGGTATCAGAGCTAGGTTATTCCAATCGGCTTAACAACCGGGAATAATGGCGTCTCATGATCTCGCTTCTACTAGTGGGGTAAATTTTTATTAAGAAGGAAAATCACTAGCACCACCTCTATTTGAAGGAAGAAATTTTAAAGGATGGAAAATATTAATGGAAAATTTTCTTAAAGCTTTAGATGAAAAAGTTTTGAACATCACTATTACAAAGCCACCTAGCGTATTAAATAAAAATGAAATGGTTTTAAATAAAAAATCGATGAATAGTCTATTTTGTGCGTTAGATCAAAATATTTCCAAACTCATTCATACTTTTCCTACTGCATACAAGATGTGGAATTTTCTTGAGATAACTTATGATCTTCCTCTTGCAGGTATGGAACAAACACTGGAAGAGAAGGACATACAAGCATCCACCATTATTCAAGAAAATCTCTCTTGTAGCAAAACAATGGAAATCATAGAAATTGACTTAGCCAAAGAGAGCAATTCGTCAAGAGAAGATGAAAATCCATCTATAAAGAAGGAAGGCCTAAAAGACGATAAAGGAACGTCATGTTCACATTTTGCCTCTTCCGATTGCGCTGTAAGAAAGTCTAATTTTTTATCTTATTTCCATATACAAAAAATTGCTAAACGTAGAATGAAGAAATTAAAAATTGCTAATAAGAGATTACGTTTAGAAAATAAAACTTTAAAAGCAAATGTGAATGAAGAATCCAAAAAGGATGTGTTTGAATCTCAATCATGCTCTTCATTTGAAAACTATACACCTTATTTTGATTATAATAATATTAAAGAAAAATTCAAGGATTTAGAAAAAGAACTTTTAATTTCAAAAGAACATAACGAAAAATTGATAAACGAAAATAATATTCTCTCTTATAAACTAGAATCTTTAAAATCACTCTTTCAAAAAGGATTAAATAATTTTAAATATCTTATTTCTAGTTTATCATCAAACATGAGTAAAACTACTACTAGTATGTTAAAACATATTAAACATGCACCTAGTAGAATGTTTAATCACACAAACATAATGAATTCTAACCCACATTATGTATCTTCCAAATTAAATTCTAATGTGCACAAATTTCCTATGAAATATAATTTCAAAAGTGATTATTATTTTAAACCTAAGTATAATGAATATTGAAATTTGATGCATAATATTAAATCAAAATATGAATGGAGACCCAAAATAAAAAATGAAACATTAACTCCACTTGAAAGAATTCGTTCATTGTCGTCTCCCCAAAAATTATCACGCTATATTTGGGTACCTAAAGGAACCGTTACACTTGGTTCCCTTTGGATACCCAAATCTCTCATCTACTAGTATCATCCAAATGCATGAAGTAGAATATTTTCAAATTGAAATATACAAATTTCTACTTCATGATGTGCTTTAATGTCTTTTCTATTTTTTTTTTCTTTTTAAGCTATCATGTTATAGTCATCTTATATATTATAGGAAATATGATCTTATAAATCTAATTAATCAAAATTCAAAATCATATTTTATTTTGACGACCTCTCTTTTATTCTTATATTCATTGCTTCTATAAATATCTTTTATTATTCATATAAATCAAATTCTAAATTTGTTATAAGATATTTTAAATATTAAATCAAGTTATTAGGGTATTAAGTTTTTTACCCTTCACCAACAAGTGGTTTAGAGAAATAACATGATCTAAAAAGAAATGTTCAAGATCTTAATAAAAGCTCAACTTTCTATATGGTTGTCCTTGTTCACCAAAAAATTATATTGTGTTCACTCCTTAATGTCAAACATGATCTAAACCATCACTATTGTTCACCCATCAAAAATCACACATATATATATATATATATATATTCAAAATTCTTAATTAAAAGAAAATCACTAAAATGTGTTGAAAGAATTTACCATCATAATGAATATTGAATTCACAAGCACCACTATGATCTATTGATGTCCGTTGCTAAAATTCTCTAAAACCATATATCATAACTCACATCAAATATCTTCTAAAAACAACTATTTCTATCACATCCATATGAATTATACGATGACATATGATATTATAATTATTTTTACCATGGTTGGTGTTTTATGTGTGTATTGTGATTTATTTCTAGTTTAGACCTTTGAATCATCTTGATATAAAATCAAATAGAATCGTCACTCCATTCTAGGTCTATAAGTTGAAACACTATCAAACCTTGGTATAACATTAATCTCAAACTTATGATTCTAACATTGCCACCTAAAGAATATTTGTGTCTATGTTAGGCTTTATGTGTTTACCAAGATATACAGGCTGAGTATTCTCATCTAGGGCTTATCCAAGATATTCTTGTGCATGAACATTATTTTTAATCACTAAAATCATGCATATTTGATTTGTTGATTCGTGTCTTCTCGTGCTTACATTTCCTATCATTGTCAAACTACATTAGATTGATAAATACAAGCCTTAGAAAAATTAAAAATGGAGATATAATAATTTATATCTCATGCAAAGTTTATTTGATAAAGTCATATACAAAATCGCTAATGTTTCATGAAATTTGCACTATCTAGATATTTCCTAAAAATCTGAAATTTCAGCATGAAACTACTATTAGGACACTTAATCAAGATCGACAATTAAAAATTTCAAAATCATAAAAAATCGTGTGCTGTTTCCCGCGCTAGCGCTAACGCCGGCTAGTGCACCTATATGCTTTTCAGTATTTTTAAAATTTTGAAAAATCCCTAAAAATATATTAATCTATTTGTACGATTCATTTCTACATTCTTGCTTTTATTACATTTTTGAAAAATCAAATACAAAAATACAAAAGCCAAATTACAAAAAATATGTTTTGCCTTTTTGGTTTTTGTCATTTGTTTAAATTCTATTTCAGAAGCAAAATCAATTACAAAAATATAAAACAAAAAATTTGTATCAAAAATTATTATTTTGAACTTAACTTTTTTACTTGTATCTTGCGAAAGGGTGATTTGGGCTATCATCCCATCGCATCACCTAGTACCGAGCGAACCTCTCACAAGGTAGTCCTCGAGAAGTCCAAGATCAATCTTATGAGTTCAAACTTTAAATTATCAAAAAAACTGTATGGACATCATTGAGAAAATCAAGCATGATTTAATCAATTATTTAGAACTTCTATAATGTTGCAATTTATCTTTTCAAACTACTTTGAACATTGTTTTCATCATGCTTTGATACATCTATTAATATGTGCATCAATTATATTGTAAAAGTTGTGTAGAACTATGCGTAGCATGCCTCTAAGTATGAGTAAATGTTTTATGTTTGATAATGATCTTTATTCACTCACTTATTTTGGCATTGTCTACATTTGTGTTTAATCTAAGAATGCTTGTGTATGTTTTTGTATTAGTACAACGAATTAAAATTGCACAAGTATCTTACCTACACTCCTTTATTTGCACTTTTAAAAATTAAGAAAAGTGGTTATCTTTCTCATAAATTATATTGGTTTGCAAAACAAGTGTATTCAGAGAACTTTGTACAAAACAAAATCATAAAATAAAGTGACAAAGATAACTCCACCAAGCACTACTTGAACCTCCTGATAAGTCTTAATAAGCGTTGTGAGGTTGAGCACCTTGGAAAGAATAGTAAAGTTTCTTGTGCAAACCATATCTTTCTTTCAAAATAAAAACCACTTATTCTTAAGTACACCGGATCACTAGTTTCAATATTAAAATAAAATAAAATATGTGATCCCCCAAGCACTACTTTGCACCCTGATAAGTCTTAATGAGCATTGTGTGTGCAAAGCACCTTGGTAATTGTACATTTTTCTTTGTGCATTGAAGTGACTGGAAGTAAAATTATTTGTGTTTTATTGTGCTCTTTACTTTACATATTACTTGTATTTTTTATTAAAACATTTGTTTACTCTACTCAAAAATACACTTATGTGCACATCATTATCTTCCATAACACTTCTTCTCATCAGTATTGGATCCTAATGCGAATTCTATACTACTCTTTATTTATGAAATGCACTAGATAACCTAGCATGCTTTCTACAATGTTTGGTATGTTTTGAAATTGTGAATTAAAGTAACATTGTAGTAATCTCTTTTTAATAAGATTATTTCATGCTTGGTTACTGTATTGTCACAACAAAAATTTTAAATGCAAAATGATTTACAAAAACATCTTCTTTTTGAAATTGAACTCATATATCTTTTTAAGAACCATCATTGATTACCATAAGATGTTTTTTGTACTTCTATATGTCTTCCGCATCATAACCATATAATTGTTTTACCTTGCACTTTAATACTTATTTAAAATCTTTCATCTTGTGTGCATCATCACTTGAATCTTCAAATTCCTTTCTTGCAACAAGTGATAGACTTGCTTGGTAAACATTATATTGGTTGAATTTTTTTTGCTTATAACTCTGATCTATTTATATTCTAAACACTCCTCCAACAAGTGAAATATTGCTTATAAAACATCTCTTTTTGAACTTAAACTCTTATTTAGTATTATGATGTTTATTTTTCGAAAACTTCCGCAATACTCAAACTCTGATTCATTCATGAATTTCAATATAGCTATGTGAGTTTTATTTCAAAAATTAAAATAAAAATATAAACCCATATGCTATGATTTTTCCCATTAGATTTAAATGCTGTATGTTTCCAATAATTATTATCCATGACTTCATTTCTCACCATAGCGGGGGCGTAGGGTTGTAGACATTAGATAACCTTATCTCTAGTCATGTCTTGTCCTTAACCGGGGAGGGTTCCAGTGGGGCCTTGCGAGGCACTGGGGGAAAGAGCTAGGTTAAGTTTTTGTCTAGTGTTTGCATATGGGATTAACACCCCAACCTACGTCATGTTTGCAGCTCCTCATGCCCATCCGTCACTTAGTACGGGGCTAGGGTGTTGACATATTATCTGGGTAGATTGGTTACTTGGAAATCATGACTTTTTTTAGGCTTAAAAGTCTTATTTAAAGGGGAAATCATTATCTTTTGCTAAACTCTGATTTATAAAAGGGGGAGAACTGCAAACAAAAGGGATAAAATAAGTCATAACTCTGATCATTTTCAATGAAAGACAAGTCTAAAACTCCTTATCATTACTTAAAAAAGCTCGATCATGCCTTCTCTTTTATTTACACATTTTTTAGTACTTTGTTTCCCTACCCACTTTTGCTAATAACAAAGGGGGAGAACTAACATGATAAAATGCAAAAGGGGGAGAACTAACATGATAAATCCGCTATCAAAATAAAAACCCAACATGATTGATTAAGTTGATAGCATACATATTAGGGGAGCATTCACTTAGGGGGAGCATGAATTTAGGGGGAGCAATTCTAAATGCTAAAATCAATAATTATCCTAAAGTCATCACTCTCACACACACACAAGTATAGTCACATCATGCTTATTTATTAATGCTTTGTTTTATCATTAATGGATTTGTTATTATCAAAAGGGGGAGTTTGTTGGAACATGGTCTTTCGCATCTCCTAGGTTTGAGAATAACAAATCCTATGTGTATTTGATCTTGTGTGTTCAAGTGTGCAGGTTAACATAGTCCACATGACTCAAGGAGTACTCATGATGTCTGCCCCCAAAATTGAGGCCAAAATTCGAACAAGCACACTATCGCCGGCGGTAGCAATAGCGCCCGGCGATAGCGTTGATTAGCTCGATTCCGGCGGTATTTTTAGAAGGAGCTAGCGCCCGGCGGTAGCTACTAGCGCTGGCGGTAGCATGGCGCACAAGAGGCATAGAACAAATTGTTGCCATGGATGGGAGATTCGGCCGCGCAAGATCTTTCCTAATCAGGGCTAGCGCCGGCGGTAGCGTGAAGGCTATAAATTGGATGCTTTGGCTCCGAACTCTTCATCCTCCTCCAATCCCAAACTCCAGAGCTTCGTGCCACAGCAGAGAGAGGAAGATTCAGAGCAATACTTCCACAATTCCATAAAGCCTTAAGGAGATCCGTGGAGAAGATTTCAACACGCGTCATCATCGTGACGAAAGGCCGCGTCGACTATGATCATACTCTGCGGGCCTTCGTCCACTTCTCCAAGAGATCGACATAGAGGGAGTTTTTATATTATTGTCTTTTTCATTTCATATCTTTTCTGTAAACGGTAGTGAAATCGCCTCGTGTTGGCGACTAGGTCTGGGGTAGGACTTAGGGCTGAAATTCGCCTCGTGTTGGCGACTAGATCTAGGTTAGGTCTATGGGTGCTTGAGGACTTTCTGGGGATAGATTGGCTAGAGCAGCTTGAGGCCGTATCTGGGGAGAGATCGGCTAAAGCCAACCGGTTCGTGGGGATACGAGTCGGTATAGAAAACGAAATAGAATTTTTATTAGTCGCCTCCGATTTCTAGCGTCATAGAAATCAAGTTTTGTAAAACATTATTTGATATTAATAAAGCATATCTCTTTATTATTGTTTTACTTGATTAATCTTGCAATATTCCGAAGTTTTTCTAAATATAAATATAAAGCTTTTTGAAAACCCTTATTCACCCCCCCCCCCCCCTCTAAGGGCGCCGACCGATCCAACACGTCCCACTTAGCTTGTCCTTCTCAAGGATAGCTCTCAGGGACAAGGTGGAATGTGAACCACTTGCCATGGAATTCTTCAAGAATTCATGCAGAATTTAATCAGTACCTTAATTTAAAAATACAATTTATTTTAATTTGGACTTCAATTAAATACTCCCACTATTTTATTCAAATTGATAGCCCTCACTATCAATTCGGAGAGTCCATGCGAGCTACTCTCTTAGTAGACAAGATCCGTATTTCACCAACACCACGAGTCCGCTTTGGCGTTCCTCTCATAATGCGGTTATTTAGGTAGGCAACGCTTGCCAATTGCATCCTCATGCAATTCTTGTATGGCTGGTGAATAACTCCTTATTCGCATCCATCATATGGTGCATGCCAACCCTATACCTCTAGGCACTCAACCTTTGAGGTCACCTAGTTAAATTAGACCCGATGTCGACAGTGGGATATCACAATTATCCGCTCGCACCCTTACCAAGATAGATTAATGCACCTTGCTTTGGCAAGCCCACATTTCATCGATCGAGGCAGGAAGAGTGTCATCCATCGGAAGGCATCCGAACACTTAATATTTGATGAAGGGATTTTAATTTTTTAATAATAGGTTAACACTTAACCATGATCAACATTTGATCAAAGTGCACATCCACAGAAAAACAATCTTTCTAAAATCCACATGCATCCTTATGTGCACAACATAAGACTATCAACCTTTGATAGACAAAAGGGATAAATTTGGACATTTAGAACTCTTCCAAATCTTCAGATTTACATGCATTGGACAAAGGCAAAGATAACTCGACTTGAAGCAGTAGACAAGCTCGTCTCTCATTGTTGGATTCAAAATCCAAAACAATACAAGGGTTCATTAACCACTTGAGGGACGGTTACTGCTAAGGAGACAACAATTTCTAACAATTAGAAATTACCATGAAATCCCAGACGTTCCTGGCGGGGTTCAATTTTTAAAAATCACCACCGAATTCCCTTGGAAAAATCATCAACTTTTGATGTTCCAGGAAGAAATCTTGACATTTAGAATGCTTCTAAATACCTAGATTTGCACGTACAGAAATAACCAAACTTCTAAAACAACATTCATGACCGAAACCTATCTCTAATACCACTGTTGGGTTTTTCTAGAACCATACATCATATGTAGGCGCAGCGGAAATAAACAGAATAACCCAAAAGAATTTGGATAGGACCATGAATATTGAATCAAGAAGTTAACAAAATTACTAGGTATAAAATTACCTTTGCGGAGTTGGATCAAATCCAACCTAGATGCTCCAAGAAGAAGATTCCTTTGCGGAGTTGGATCAAATCCAACCTAGATGCTCCAAGAAGAAGATTCTTGTCGGCGGCAAAGAGAGTTCTCACGTAGAATTATGTCTACGTCTCTACAGTGATCCACACGAGCCGGGATAAGAACGACTGCACCTTGCACTTCCACGAACTGCTAGGTTCGCTCCAGGAAGAACAATCACGGTGACGATAGCTGGAAGGAGATCTGCGTAGACAAGCGAAACAGCGGAACACTTCCGTCGGCTAGGGTTCGTAAGGCGGAACTCTTCCGTCGGGTCTTCTCCCAGGAGGCGTAAGAAGAACATGCTGAACCCTTAAAACAGGTCCTATTTATACCCGAAGTATAAAAAGACCTAGACAAATCGATATCCGCAGTCCATACAGAAGTTTGGGGTTTTCTGTAACAATTCGTCGGGATTCCACGGAACAATCCGACGAACTCCGACGAATCATATCAGACGGCAACATTTGCCGAGTTAAGGATCTCTATAACAATTCGTCGGGATTCCACGGAATAATCCGACGAATCTGATGAATTCTGACGAATCATATCAGACGGCAACATTTGCCGAGTTAAGGATCTCTGTAACAATTCGTCGGGATTCCACGGAACAATCCGACGAATCCGACGAATCATATCCGACGAATTCCGACGAATTCTAGCCGTGTAAACCCGATGAATTCAGACAGCAACATTTGCTGGACCTCCCCCATTCTATATGGTGATTGGTAACCTTTACCAACACAGTCAATCTTCCATCTTCTCCACATGCTCTTATGTGCGACCCTGCAGGCTCATATCGCGTTGGCAGTGACATTACATGTTTGACCACTTCTAGATCACAATGGTAACTCCAACACATATAAAGCAAGTCAATTTGCACAATCCTTCGCCCAACATATTCATGATTTGCATGCACAAATCCGAGCAACCTTGACCTCGCAATACGAATCCTATCAAACATATGCTAATCAACATAGGAGAGCGTCACACTTTAAAGTCGGCGATCAAGTCTTAGTCCGCCTAGTTCCCGAGCGAATGCCAACTGGCACCGTTAAGAAGTTAGCGACAAAGAGAGCCGGCCCTTTCCGGATAATAAAGAAACTAGGCGATAACGCTTTTATTTTAGATTTGCCTGCTGATTGGGGTGTTTCACCCATTTTTAATGTCTCGGATTTAACGATGTTTGTTTCTCCTCCACGAGAGTTGAATTCTTTGTCGTCTCCTCCTTCCACTCAAATTTCTAAGGGGTTGGGGAGTGGTAGTACGGATTATCTCTCTCCTATGGTTTCCACAGGTTTAGCATCGGATGGTAAGTTGCATTCTTTTCCTACTGCTGACATGTTTCCAAGGTTTCCCAAAACCTTTCTTATACCTGACAGGAGACTTGACGCTGATCCACTTACTACTGACGATGGTGCTACTCGCCGCTTTCTCATCCATTGGCGAGATCGGACCCCTTCTGATGACTCATGGGTACTCGAGTCGGAGCTTCGACGATTGGATGTTGCCCTTCTCCACCGCTATCTCCTGGACCACGCATCGGTGATACGTGAATTTGAGTGGGGGAGTATTGATGCCGCGACATCTACACCACCAGAGAATGATAGACCGGAGATGGATGTGCTGCAACATAAAGATTTTAGGCGACATGACGACTCAATGGCCGCTAACGGAAAGCAACGTTAAAACCTCCGTCCGCGGCGCGCAAAGCTTATTTAAGGCCTCTCAAAAGCTTAATTTTTAGTTTCTATTTATTTTCCTTTAAAGTGCGGAACTTGTAATATTTTATTTTATGCTTTATGTTTTGTTGGTGTGCTATTAGACATTTGGTGTGTTATTAGCCATCCGGAGTGATGAGATCTTCATCTCAATATTGGATGGTTAGATTTGTTTTGTAACTCCTATATATAAGAGTGTTTAAGAGAATGAAAGGAATTATTATTGAAGCCCTAAAAACAGCCCCCCTCTCTCATTGAGAAATTCGGCCAAGGCTTGTGAGGAGCCCCCCCCCCCCCCCCCCCCCCCCCCGCCTCCTTCTTCTCCAAGTTTCGGCCTCTCCTCCTGGGAGAATCCGGCGAGGCTTCTTTGTGCAAATCCAAGGAAGAAGAACAGCAACCCCTCTCGGTGCGACGCCGGAAGGTCCATTCGGTGCGACGCCGGTGGAAATCGTGAAGAGAGTGATTCTTCCACAAGTTATCAAGAGTGCTTACCGCTACGGGTTGGGTAATATCTTCTCCATCTCCTAGTGATTCTTTCTTTAGATTTGTGGAGGTTGAACCATCGTGTTCTCTGCGATTTTAAATTTCAATCGCTTTTAAATCTTTGAATAAAATCGTTATTCCCCGCGTTTCTATTTTCCGGATCGGGTAGGTCCACTTTGCTTGAGCGGATCTTGGCCTATCGCCTTGATCTTGCCCTCAAAAAGGATTGGCAACCTTTGCATTGATTTTGGGAATTTGTTGACTCGTTTTTTATCGTTGTTTTAGAGCCAACGCTTCTCCGATTGGATTGGTTTATGTGTGCGAGAGGATAACGTATTTGTGGGCGATAGATACTTGTGTAGGTGCGGCTAGATCTAGAGTTTGTTGAAGGAGAACGATAGCTTTCCTCGTGTACGTCTCCTACGAGATCCACCCTACATCATCTTATCTTGAAGAAGATGCTTTTGCTTTGATTCTTGATGGTGCAAATCTTCTTCAAGCTTTCTTCTAACTGGAACTCTTCTTTATCAGTCAATGAGGCTAGACTGATTCTCTTGAGGACAAAAGATGAAGATCAACTTGTTCTCCGTTCTTGTTTTTGCTTATCTCCGTCGTTACTCTTCTATTCAAGATTGCATAGGGAGATTTTCTTAAGTTCCAGGATTCGAGAGAGAGTTAAGGGAATCCACTATTCCCTTTTGTAGGACTGAGATGCCTCTTAACGGTCTCCTATGATGTCCTATTCTGACAAACATCCATGCCTTAAGAGCACGCGCTGATTGGACAATCAGGCGGCGGCATTAAATGCTGACAGCGTTCGGCTACTTTTGAATCTGTCTCGGCGATATTTCCATTGTTATGACGACATGGACAATATCTCGACGACACGGCTTCTCAATGTCTTGAACTGGTTTCTTCTTCAATTCTTCGTCGGATAGTAATATCTCGACGATACAGGACATCACTTCTACACTCAAGCTTAAGACGACACGAAGTCATCTAACTGATGTCGGCACGATCTTCATGTCTGCTTGATATCGCTGTAACAACTTTATCTTGTCGACGACATAATTGATATCTGATATAGAAATTTCGTGTTTTGAAATTAAGTGAAGGTTTGAAGATTTTCTCCAAAACTATATCTAATTAAGGCAAGTGTACCTTATCGTCTATAGTATAGGATATTTAGAAATACCAAGGTCGTATTCCACGGGGCACGTTGATTACTTCTACTTCGAGGAAAATCACCATTATCTTATCGAACGACTTTTGAGGGTTGTTTTACTAAACTAAAAAAACAAATTGCAAGAAGGAAAATCACTATGAAGAAAGAGAGGTGAAGAAAATTATGCCAACTTTTATTGAAATGAAAAGCTATTACAACTCTTTAAACAAGATCGCAAAGCTAGGAAAATTAAGGCTACAAGCTTTAACTAACTATTGCATAGAAATAGGAACTAGCACATTACATGAATTGAAAAGGAAAAGAACATGAAATTGAAAGACATGAAAAAGCATTGAAAAAGTTAACTAACAGCTCTAACGGTAACTCCTCTCTCCAAATTTCTGAACTTCCAACTCGGAGAGCCTCTGAATTTATAGGTAGAAATTTCAAGTTAAACGCCCTCGGTCACGGGCGTGGCCTAGGGCGTGTAAACATTGCTGACATTGGATCTGACAGTGGCGTGGACTTTGCGTGGCGGCGAGAGAAATTCAGCAATTACATGCCCGTGTAACTTGGGTCACGGGCGTGTACTTGGGCGGCTTCATTAATGCGGCATGGGCTTGAATTCGGCGCGGCATGGGCTTGAATTCGGCGCGGCAGGGATCACGCGGGAAGTCACGGGCGTGACTTGGAGAGAGCGTTCGTCGAACTCACGGGTAGAGCGTGTTCATCGAACTCAGCTCAGACTTCGTCGAACGCAGGGGCAGAGCGCTTTCGTCGAACGCAGCGGAAGAGAACTTTCGTCGAACGCACGGCAGAGAACTTTCGTCGAACGCAGCGGCAGAGAACTTTCGTCGAACGCAGCTCCAATTTCATCGAACGCAGATCTTTATGTTACACGCCCTTGGTCACGGGCGTGACTGAGGGCGTGACTTGTGATTTTCTCCAATTTTTCCCAAAATTCTGCAAAAATAAAAGTAAAACTACATTTAGAACAGAATTTATAAAAGAAGTGATTTTAAACTAAAATATAAATAATATTTGTAATTTTAAATTAAAACTAGACTAAATACTATAATTAAAATACGCATAAATACTACTCATCAAATACCACCATACTTGAGGTTTTGCTATTCCAGAGCAAAAGTGTGAGACATAATTTATAAGACATCCTTAAAATTTTTAATTTTAAACTAAAATTTCATTTAAACCAAAAGTTAAGTTAAGAGTAAATTCAAGGAGGAGTTAAGTCTCAAATTATGATGATGATTTGAAAAGAGGGGAAAATGTTTAGGCAAGGACTCTCAAGAAAATTAATTGGTTTAACAATATTGTAGAAATTATAAAACGAGATTAAATTAAAATTATAAGAACTCTATCTTAAAAGAAACTTAAGGAAAAGTAACTTACTAAATATTGCTCTCTCCATAATCTTAAACTAAATCTAGAACAATGATAATTTGCTAAGGGGGATTTCATAAAATTTGGCATAAGAAGAGATATTTTTGAATGGAGGAAATGGAATTTATCCTCATCATGAATATTTTTTTCTCTTTTTTTTTCTCTTCTAATAAAAATCCAAAATGTATATGTTTAGGAGTAATGAATTTTATCCTCTTACTCTATGCCATATAATCTTTTAAATGATTTTGGGTGCATATGTTTAAGGAATAATAAATTTTATCCTCTTATTCCCATGATATATGATCTTTTAAACTTCATTTTTTTATGCCAACAAAAGGGGGTAGGGAAGGAAATTAAATCTATTGGAACATGGTCTTCCGCATCTCCTAGGTTTGAGAATAACAAATCCCATGTATTTGATCTTGTGTGTTCAAGTGTGCAGGTTATCCAGGTCCACATGACTCAAGGAGGACACATGAAGACTGCCCCCGAATTTGAGGCAAAAATTCCATAATGGCCACTAGCGCCGGCGGTAGTGATAGCGCCCGGCGCTAGCGTTGATTCACGCGATTCCGGCAGCTTATTTAGAAGGAGCTAGCGCCCAGTGGTATCGGGTAGCGCCGGCGGTATCGTGACGCACATGAGGCATAGAAGCCATGTTGCCGCGGATAGGAGATTATGCCGCGCAAAATGTTTCTTAATCCGGGCTAGCGCCGGCGGTAGTGCGTGTTCTATAAAAGGACCCACTCTCCTCACGATTTGATACATCCATTATATACACCTCAGAGAGAGAGAGAGATTGCTCAAGTTGCAGAGGCCTTCCTTGGCCGAATTCTGAAGTCCTAGCGAAGCGCTGCCAATTTCTGAAGGAGGATTCCATCACGCTGAATCCGAACGAAGTCCGCCTCAACAAACGCTGATTCTCCAGCGGATCTTCGCCTCCTCGTTCAGAAGTTCATCTTGAGGGAGTTTTTAAATTATTTTTATTTCATTTCTCTTTAATCATTGTAAACGGTAGTGAAATCGCCTCGTGTTGGCGACTAGGTCTGGGGTAGACTTAGGGCTGAAATTCACCTCGTGTTGGCGACTAGATCTAGGCTAGGTCTAGGGGGGCTCAAAGCCACATCCGGGGAAGTATTGGCTAGAGCGGCTTGAGGCCGAATCCAGGGGAGGATAAGGCTAGGGCCACCGGTTTGCAGGGAAGCGAGTCGGGATAGAAAACGAAAAGAGTTTTTAAAATATTCGCCTCCGGATCTCTAGCGTCATAAGAGATCAAGTTTTGTAAAACTTATTCAATATGAATAAAAGCATGTCTCTTGTTTTTGTTTTACATAACTTCTTACTGTTTTAATCTTGCAATAGTTCTATGTTTTCTAAATAAATACTAAACTTTTTGAAAATCCTTATTCACCCCCCCCCCCCCCCCTCTAAGGGCGCCGACCGATCCAACAAGTGGTATCAGAGCGGTTTTGTTCCAATCGGCTTAACAACCGGGAACAATGGCGTCTCATGATCTCGCTTCAACTAGTGGGGAAAATTTTTGTGAAGAGGAAAAATCACTTGCACCACCTTTATTTGAAGGAACAAATTATAAAGGATGGAAAATTTTAATGGAAAAATTTATTAAAACTTTAGATATCGAAGTATGGAACTTAGCAATTATAAGACGTGTGGATGAATCAAATAAAAAGGAACTTCATTTAAATGCAAAAGCTAAACATTATCTATTTTGTGGTCTCTCAAATGAAGTTTTCAAATTTGTGTATTGCTTTTCTAGTGCTTATAAAGTATGGAAATTTCTTGAAGAAATGTATGATCTTCCTCTCGCAGGTATGGAACAAACACAGGAGAAAAAGAATGAACAAGCATCCATTATCGTTCAAGAAGATCTCTCTCGGAGCGAAGCCATGGAGAATATTGAAATAGTAAAGGAGAACAATGCACCAAGAGAAAAAGAAGATGAAAATTCATCCATGATGAAGGAAGGGCCAAAAGATAACGAAGGAACTCTATGCATACATTTTGCCTCCACCAAAAGCGTTGTAAGAAAGTCAAAATCTTCTTCTTGTGTGATAACTTCCATTTCTAGTTTCAATATATTAAAAACAGTTAAACGTAAGATCAAAAAATTGAAAATTACTAATAAAAATTTATGTTTAGAAAATAAGAGACTAAAAGCTAATGTTAACTCAAATTCAAATTGTGATGTGCCTACCCCATCTTGTCTTTTACTTAAAAATATAAAACCTTGTTTTGATTGTAATAATAATAAGGAAAAATTCAAAGAACTTGAAAAAGAATTGATGTGTATAAAAGAACATAATGAAAAATTATGCTTAGAAAATTCATCGTTAAAGAGTGATTGTGCTAAGTGTAAGGACTACGAAATAGAAATTAAAGAGATGGACGAAACATTTGATGAATATAGGGATAAATATGAAAAACATATTGAATCAATTGTTACTACTCTTAAAAATAGCACAATCACTTATAATAAGGCTAGACATAATTTAAAAACTAAGAATGATGAATTAAATGCCAAAATCCACTTGCTTAAGGAAATCATAAAGAAAAATTCACAAAACATATATCCACAATTTCAGAATATATCTAAAAGCAAGATGAATATAATTTCTCAAAAGGTCAAATCAAACAATGGAAATAAAAGACATCAACAAATTAAAAATGAACTTCCAAAGTACAATCATTATTATCATATACAACATCAAACTTCTCCAAACATAACACTTCACAAATTTCTTATAAAAAATGCTTTCTATAATCACTGCAATTACAAAGATTATCACAATAGAGATTTGACTCATAATAATAATATTAAGCCATAGTTTGAATGGAGGCCCAAAACCAAAGATGAAACACAAACACCACAAAAAGGGGCCCATTCATTTCAATCTCCCCAAAAGCAAATACGTTGTATTTGGGTATCCAAAGGAACCATCACACCCGGTCCTCTTTGGATACCTAAAACTCTCTTTCATTAGGTACCACCAAATGCATGAAGTAGAATATTTTCAAGAGGAAAATAGACAATTTTTCTACTTCATGATGTGCTTTAATGTCTTTTAATTTTCTTTGTTTTCTTATTTCTATATTATCATACTATGGTCATCTTATATAGGAAACATGATCAAAAATTTAATGAGTCTATAAAATTAATCAAAATTCAAAATCCTTTTTAAGATGACCTACTTATTATTCATATATTCATTATACAACAAGTGAATTCAGAATCTTCTATGTGGTAGTAAAATAATTGATCATAGGATTTCAAAAAGGTATACCACATAAATTTTTTCCACTTCATAAATATCAAACTATAAATAAAACATTCTAGTCAAACATCCAAAAGATAACAAAATCAAGCATAATTCAAAAAAAAAGGTTCAAATTCCTGAATTATTACATAACAAAAACTGTTCCTCTCACATCTACTCCTCCTCATCTATATCCACCACACTTGCAGTTGGAGAGCGTCTTCTACGAGTCCTTCGAATCGAGTGGCGGGGCGGATCCGTAACTGGGCTCTCCCACTCCCTCCGCTCTAGAGTAGATGGCTTCAAATTTAAATCCTTCATCATGAACTTCATCATTTTCTTGATTCCTGAGACATCCTTCTCCATCCGTGTCATCTGATCGCCCATCTCCTCTCGAAAGGACCCATATGGAGCATCTCGAGCCCCTCGAGATGACGCACCTCGCCGGAGTGGAGGTTGAGCTGATGTCGATGGCTCATCTGGGTTGATTGATGCTCGCAAATGAGAAGTACTATAGATAGGAGGGTAGCAATCTATCATGTAGAAACCCAATTCAACAGAAGGATACATCATCTGAATCACCCGCTGTATGATGCCGCCCAGGGGCAAGTTATTGTATCTATGACGGGATCGCTGCCGCAACTTGTAGGAATAGCGAATCAGAGAAAGTAATGAGTCAGCCACGTCAAACTTCTCCTCCTCCAAAATAAAATAAGTAACATAACTGAGCTGGGCTGTGACCTTTGCTGTGTCACCCAACTTCAGCATAATTGTGTGGCATAATACATCCTGAACAACTAGGGCATCCACGGTGAGTGTCAACACCGACGAGATCAGACTTCTGCATTCCCTATTATGTAGCACCCTGTTCACCTTAGTCCAATCTCTGTCCACCCTAAACTTCTCCACAATCTCCAACCGATGAGAATGTTGGGACAATCCAAACACGAACCTCAGTTGTTCATGAGTTATGGTCACCACTTGTCCCTGCACCTGTGACTGGACTCCTCCATCCAGCTCTGTCCTTGATGGGTCTTCCAAATGCATGTAAAACTCACGTACCAACTCAGAAGAAAAACCATCAGGAGTAAACAAACTCAGCACCTCGGAAGTAGCAAATAACTGCATGATATGATGGTGCGTGGCAACTCAAACTCCATGACATATGGAACATCGACTATAGCTGCTTCCACGGCCAACTCTGTGCTCTTCTTTCCCTTAGGAGCCATCTGTCACATTATAGAAATTTATTAAAAAAAACAAGAATGACAAAATTTTCATTTAGTAAAAAAAAAAAAATTTCACATACTCTAAAAATTAAAATCAAGGTAGATCTAAGAATTTAACATCAAAAATCAAGCTAATCAAAATCAAAAACAATTACTAGATCCAAATCAAAATCAAAATCCAAATCAAAATCCACATGATATTTGCAAAACCACAAAATGAAAATCAAAATCTAAATTCAAGTTAGCTCTACAAATCCACTATTTATTTTCATATGTTCAATAATTTCTAAACAAACAACTAGTAGATCCAAAAAATCCGAGAAACGCTTTCATGAAAAAATAATTTAAGAATTTTCTTAAAAATTAAAATACATTCATATCCTAACATTAAAATCAAAAATTTCACGTATTCAAAAACAAAAACCTCATCAAAACCACAAATCCTAGAAAAAACCTAACCGTGTAGATCTAATTTTTAAATCTACCTAAAAATCACATATTTCTTCATCTCTAACATCACAATGAAGCTTTAAAACAAAAATCATAAGCAACAATGAAGAAATACCTCAGATCTGGGCGTAGAACAGCTTGTCTTCGAGGGTTTTTTGGGAGCAAATGGCAGCAAACGGCGGATCTGAAAAGATTAGGGGGATTTAACAATAGCCTCGATAGCGCCAGTGCTAGCGCTAGCGCCGGCGGTATCGGGCCCCTCTGATTTTACAATAAATCAAACTTCCATTAAATACCTCTATTTATTCTCTACAAATATGTACTAGTTGGTGAGGCAAGATTTTGTTTACTTTGACTTGTATTAGGTGTGCTAGATCTTACAAATTAAAACATGCTTACTTATGTAATTTTCTTCATTCTTAACCATCAAAACATTTCCAAAAAAATTCTGCAAATTCAGCATGAAACTACTAATGGGACACCTAATCAAGTTCAACATCAAAATTTTCAAAACCCTAAAAAAATCACTTACTGGTTCCCGCGCTAGCGCCAGCGCCGGCGCTAGCGTCGTGGTTCGAATTTCTGTGTTTTTAAAATTTCTAAAAATTCCTATAAATATTTTGATCTATATGTAATATTTAGTTTTTGCACATCTGTTTTTTCTTTTCTTTTTGAAAAATCAAATACAAAAATATAAAACTTTAAAACTATCAAAAAAAACTCTGTGATTTTTTTGTGAAAAATCAAGCATGATTTAATCTACTATTTAGAAATTCTACAATGTTACAATTTCTCTCTTCAAACTACTTTGGACATTGTCTTTCTTCATGCTTTGATATATCTATTCACATGTGCATCAATTATAGTTTAAAAGTTGTGTAGGATCAAGCTTAGCATGCCTCTAAGTATGAGAAATGCTTTATGTTTGATAATGATATTTATTCACTCACTTTTTTTGGCATTGTCTACATATGCATTTAATCTAAGAATGCTTGTGTATGTTTTGTATTAGTACAAATAAATTAAAATTGCACAAGTATCTTACCTACACTCCTTCTTTTGCACTCTTAAAAATTAAGAAAAGTGGTTATCTTTCTTCTTTCTCATAAAATCTATTGATTTGCAAAACAAGTGTATTCGGAGAACTTTGTACAAAACAAAATTATAAAATAAATGACAAAGATAACTCCACCAAGCACTACTTGAACCTCCTGATAAGTCTTAATGAGCATTGTGAGGTTGAGCACCTTGGAAAGAATAATAAAGTGTCTTGTGCAAATCAACTCTTTCTTTCAAATATAAGAAAAACCACTTTCTCTTAAGTACACCGGATCACAAGTCTCAAAATTCAAAATAAAATATGTGATCCCCCAAGCACTACTTTGCACCCTGATAAGTCTTGATGAGCATTGTGTGTGCAAAGCACCTTGGTAGCTGTACATTTTTTGTGCATTAAAGTGTGTGGAAGTAATCTTATTTGTGTTTTATTGTGCTTCTTACTTTACATATTACTTGTATTTTTTTATTAAAACATTTGTTTACTCTCCTCAAAATTACACTTATATGCACATCATTATCTTCCATAACACTTCTTCTCATGAGTATTGGATCCTAATGCTAATTCTATATTACTATTTCTTTATGAAATGCACTAGATACACTAGCATGTGTTCTACAATGTTTTTTTATGTTTTTGAAATTAAGAATTAAAGTAACATTGTGGTCATCTCTTTTTGATACACATTATTTCATGCTTGGTTATTCTAAAAATTAAAACTGCAAACTGATTTCCAAACAAAAACATCATTTTTTGTGATCTTTAACTTATATTTTTTTTGGATTATCATTTGCTATAAGTCTTCCGCATCTTAACCATATAAGTGTGTTTACCTTGCGTTTTTATGCTTACTTCATATCTTGTATTATTTGCATCATCACTTATTCTTAAAAAATCCTATCTTTCATTAAGTGATAGATTTCCTTGGAACACTCTTTATTGGTTACTTCAAACATAAAATTTTTTATGCTAAAAACTCTGAATATTTTGTAATGCTTATGACTCCGATCTATTTTAATGAAAAACAATTCTAAAACCTCCGTATCATTTACTTCAAAAGCTCGATCATGCCTTCTATTTTAGTTACACATTTTTGTTAGTGCTTTGTTTCCCTACCCTCTTTTGCTAATAACAAAGGGGGAGAACTAACATGATAAATCCAGATGATAGCTTACATATTAGGGGAGCACTCACTTAGGGGGAGCACGTATTTAGGGGGAGCAAGTTTAACATGCTAGAATCAATTATTATCCTAAGTCATCACTCTCACACACACAAGTATAGTTTCATCATGCTTATCTATTAATGCTTTGATTTATCATTAATGGATTTGTTATTATCAAAAGGGGGAGTTTGTTGGAACATGGTCTTCCGCATCTCCTAGGTTTGAGAATAACAAATCCCATATATTTGATCTTGTGTTCAAGTGTGCAGGTTATCCAGGTCCACATGACTCAAAGAGGACACATGAAGACTGCCCCCGAATTTGAGGCAAAAATTCCATAATGGCCACTAACGTCGGCGGTAGTGATAGCGCCCGGCGCTAGCGTTGATTCACGCGATTCCGGCAGCTTATTTAGAAGGAGCTAGCGCCCGGCGGTATCGGATAGCGCCGGCGGTATCGTGACGCACATGAGGCATAGAAGCCAGGGTGCCGCAGATAGGAGATTATGCCGAGCAAAATTTTTCTTAATCCGGGCTAGCGCCGGCGGTAGCGCGTGTTCTATAAAAGGACCCCCTCTCCTCACGATTTGATACATCCATTATATACACCTCAGAGAGAGAGAGAGAGATTGCTCGAGTTGCAGAGGCCTTCCTTGGCCGAATTCTGAAGTCCTAGCGAAGCGCTGCCAATTTCTGAAGGAGGATTCCATCACGCTGAATCCGAACGAAGTCCGCCTCAACAAACGCTGATTCTCCAGCTGATCTTTGCCTCCTCGTTCAGAAGTTCATCGTGAGGGAGTTTTTAAATTATTGTTATTTCATTTCTCTTTTATCATTGTAAACGGTAGTGAAATCGCCTCGTGTTGGCGACTAGGTCTGGGGTAGACTTAGGGCTGAAATTCGCCTCGTGTTGGCGACTAGATCTAGGCTAGGTCTAGGGGGCTCAAAGCTACATCCGGGGAAGGATTGGCTAGAGCGGCTTGAGGCCGAATCCAGGGGAGGATAAGGCTAGGGCCACCGGTTTGCGGGGAAGCGAGTCGGGATAGAAAACGAAAAGAGTTTTTAAAATATTCGCCTCCGGATCTCTAGCGTCATAAGAGATCAAGTTTTGTAAAACTTATTCAATATGAATAAAAGCATGTCTCTTATTTTTGTTTTACATAACTTCTTACTGTTTTAATCTTGCAATAGTTCTATGTTTTCTAAATAAATACTAAACTTTTTGAAAGCCCTTATTCACCCCCCCCCCCTCTAAGGGCGCCGACCGATCCAACAAAATCTAGCTAGATTTAAATTATATTGAGAGCAAATTCTAGTAAAATTAAATTTTCTAAGATCTAAAAAGTTAGAAGAAAATATAATTGAAATCTAAAGAGGTTTAGCAAATTCACTACAAAATGAAGTTATTTAGAAATAAAAAGAGAAGTCATGCTAAAAAAATTCTCTAATCAAGTTAAAATCATAAGATGATTCTTAAAGCAAAATTACCTCAAATTTAAAATTAACAAACTATGATAAGCAAAATTTTAGCTAATTAAAAACCTAAACATGCTTATGAACATCCTCAACTAGATTTCTAAGAACTCACAAAAACAACAAATATGTGACGTATAAGATTTTTATATTTTTTTTTTGTATTCTAAGTTTTTCATATTTTTGAATTTTGATATTATCTTTTTTTGGATTTTATTATATTATCTTTTTTTATAAGAAATAAACAATAAAAACATATACTAAAAAGCTTAAATTTTTTTTTGTTAATTCTTGGACTTCCCGAGGTATACCCCGTAAAGGGTTCTCACGGTACTAGGAGGTGAGATGGGATGAGGTCCCAAACGTCCTTTTCCAAGATATAAATTTTTCAATTTTCTAAGTTTTTTTTTTTGAGTTTTTGGGTTTTACAAGTGCTTAAAAAGAAAACATAAGAAAATATTTTTGTTTTTTTTTTATTTTCTAATTTAAAAAGAACTATTTACAAAGAATTATTTACACCCTCATACTTAAAGTTAAACATTGTCCCCAATGTTTAAAACTAAGTATGAAGTTTAAAGAAAAGAAGTAAATAAAGTGCAAGACAAAACAAAAAGGAAATGCATGATAAAAGAGAAGGAAAAAGGAGAAAGGGCTTCCCTGATTTTTTTGAAGTTTGCGCGGGGAAGCGGCGATTACCTACAAAATATGTTAAAGAACAAGAGAAAACAATAAAAAGATAACTTTGGGGTGCCTCCCAAAAGCGCTTTGTTTAAGGTCGCGTAGCTTGACCCACTTGCCGATCATATTATAGGAGGAAGTAAAATCGAGTCACTCTTTTCATTAGTTAACTCTCCCGGAAGATATAATTTAAGGCGGTGCCCGTTTACTTTGAAGGTACCTTTTTCCGGGTGGGAAATTAGGATTGTCCCATAGGACCAAACCTCTTTAACAATAAAGGGTCCGAGCCATCGGGATTTTAGTTTTCCTGGAAAAAGGCGAAGGCGAGAGTTATAAAGGAGGACGAGATCGTCCGGCGAAAAAGTTTTCGGAAATTTTATGTGTTTATCGTGATAAAACTTTGTTCGCTCCTTGTATAACTTATTGCTCTCGTACGCATTCGCTCGCCATTCATCTAATTCGTTTATTTGAAATTTTCTTTGTTCGCCAGCTAAAGTGGAATCAAGATTTAAAAATTTAAGCGCCCAAAATGCGCGGTGTTCTAATTCGACCGGAAGGTGGCAAGCCTTGCCATAAACCAATCGATACGGTGTACAACCGATAGCGGTCTTACGCTGTTCGATAGGCCCATAGCGCGTCATCGAGCTTTATTGCCCAATCCTTCTGATTAATAGAAACTGTTTTTTCTAGAATCCGCTTTAATTCTCGATTAACAACTTCGACTTGGTCGCTCGTTTGTGGGTGATATGCGGTGGATAATTTGTGCGTGGCACCATATTTTGCTAAAATTTTTGTAAATTGACTATTGCAAAAATGGGTGCCCCGATCACTCACAATAGCGCGCGGCGTGCCAAATCGAGAAAATAATTTTTTAAGAAATTAACGACGACTCGCGCATCGTTGGTGGGGAGAGCTTGCGCTTCCGGCCACCTCGACACGTAGTAGACCGCAACGAGAATATATTTGATTGAATACAAGGGAGGGAGAGGACCAACAAAATCAATACCCCAAAGATCAAAAATTTCGCATTCTAAGAAAATATTTTGGGGCATCTCATCCCGGCGAGAAATGTTCCCCGACCGCTGGCAGCTGTCGCAAGTATTCACGAGGGTGTGAGCATCTTTGAAGAGCGTGGGCCAATAAAAGCCCGCCTCCAGCGCCTTCCTCGCGGTTCGGTTCGAATGATAATGACCACCGATTGGTCCCTCGTGACAATGACGTAAAATTTTAAAACCCTCCTCACTCGAGACACGGAATAAAAAGGGGTCCTCCCAAAAGTAATTCTTCAAATCAGAAGAGAATTTCTTCTTTTGCTGACTCAAGAATTCTTTTGGCAGGACCCGGGCTACTAAATAGTTAGCCAAGTCCGCAAACCAGGGAGTAGAAGATGAATTAATATTTTCAAGAACAAGGAGGCGCTCTTCGGGAAATTTATCATTAATGTCGGCTTCTATTAATGCTTCCGAGGTGGGGTTTTCTAAGCGGGAAAGATGATCGGCCGCCAAGTTTTCGGCTCCCCTTTTGTCCCGGATCTCTAAATCAAACTCCTGCAAGAGGAGGATCCATCGCAAAAGACGAGGCTTGGCGTCCGATTTACTCAAGAGATGCCTAAGCGTGGAGTGATCTATGAAGACGATAACTTTGGAAAGCGTGATATATGACCTAAACTTATCAAAAGCAAAAACGATTGCTAGAAGTTCCTTCTCGGTAGTGGTGTAGTTTGCTTGGGCCAACGTGAGTGTTTTGCTCGCATAATAGATCGGGTGAAAATACTTACTCACCTGTTGGCCTAAAATGGCACCAACAGGTGAAGAAAATTATGCCAACTTTTATTGAAATGAAAAGCTATTACAACTCTTTAAACAAGATCACAAAGCTAGGAAAATTAAGGCTACAAGCTTTAACTAACTATTGCATAGAAATAGGAACTAGCACATTACATGAATTGAAAAGGAAAAGAACATGAAATTGAAAGACATGAAAAGGCATTGAAAAAGTTAACTAACAGCTCTAACAGTAACTCCTCTCTCCAAATTTCTGAACTTCC